>ML785552.1:486763-498405 GCA_009831015.1 Picea engelmannii
TTTCCTTTTGTTTATATGCCAATGGATAAAATTGTTTTTTAATTGCAACAATGAAATCATTCCAAGAAATCAAAATTTTACCATGCTTTTTCATATCCTCCTGAGTCTTGGATTCCCACCAAATAAGTGTTTCACTATCCAATATTAACGAAGCAAGCTGAATTTTGGTTTCATCATCTTGATTTTTTTGTATTCTACAATATACCTCAATTTGACGTATCCAATTATCTAATTTCTCAGCATTAACTTCTCCATTGTATATTGGAAATTCAAATTTTATATCAAGCTTTAATGAAGGAATTTGCGAAGGATTTTTACCATGCCCCTTTGGAGAATTCGGAAGAGGTCTTGAATTGGTAGAAGAAGAAGAAGAAGAAGAAGATGGAGGAGAGGTTGGTGGAGAAGCACCATTCCCTCCATTTCCATTTGGAGTTTTGTCACCATTGCTTCCCTTATACCTTGAAGGGTTGGAGCCTTCACCTTGCGACAATATGTTCCTTTCCATCAATATCTTCATCATCTCTCTCATCTCTATGACAGCCTTTCTGAGATCTTCATCTTCTGCAGGAACACGTTCATGACTTTCTTCATGAGCCATACTTGGTGAATGCCTCCCTGAAACTTGCGGTGATGGTATATGTTTCCTCCTTGTCAGATGAGAACTTGGCTCCACAAGTTGACCTTCTCCTCTTGTGAGTTTCAACCTTGTGAGCATCAGAAACAAAACACTTGCAAACAATCAAGTCTTCAAAAACCAGTGCTCTGATACCAACTTGATCTAAAAATGAAGAAGACTTGAAATCTTGAAATTATTTTCCAAGTAAATGTTATGTGTTAAAATCAAATGGATCAACTTTGAAACACATTAATTAAAGGATTACTCATGCAACATACAAATAGACAGTAGCATAATCAATGAACATAAGAACATAAACACAACAATTGATAAAGGAGTTCACCCCTCTCTTGGGCTACATCTCCTGGTCTAGCTTCCAATGGATCATTATTATTAATTTTTCAAAGTTATCAAAAAAATGCCTTACAATGCTCAAACTGACCAACCAACTGCGAGAATGGCTTCAGAGCATCCAAAAGCCCCTAGCTGGGATTTTTCGACACCTCAATCGGTCGAAAAATGAAGAAGTTAGGCCTCCTGGAAGTCCCCCCTTCAAGCTTGTTGTCTCTGCATCTACAAAACACACCCTTGTTACATGAACCTGGAACACACGCAATTTAAAGTGTGAAAACCCAGCATCGGGTGCAACCGTGCCAACAGTGCGAACTATAGGATGGTTATGGGCGTGCCAGCCCCTAACTGCCTAGCACCTAGGCATGTGAGGGTCATATGACCGCACGCTTTAGAAAAAAGGATAAACAATTGAAACCGTTCCACCTCCCCCTCCACGCTCTGGTTGTAGTCATATGTAACACCATAAGACCATGGGCTTTACACATTGCAAACATAAAATTCCACGTGCCCATTCCACATAGGGCATGGTGATATATATAACCCATGCGACCGGGGTTTTGGTTATGGTTTAACATTCCCGCACGATACATATATATATGGTCACATAACAAATGATATGACCATGGGTTGAGGCTAAGCCCCGACCCAAGCCCCCGCCAAACTTTACAATTTGCAAATTCAAATACATATGAAGTCGCATACATAGCAAGGCATAACCAGTGGTCCATTGGTCGGACAAACTTTGTGAAGGTTCTATGCAGTGGAGAGGTCCGGGGGTCAAACCTCACGGACTCCAATATATTTTAACAAACCAACCAATAGCTAATACCGGGGTGCCATGTGGCAGCCCATGACTGGGCCACGTGGCACCCAATCACTTGTCCAAATGATGCCACGTGTCGCATTCTGATTCACCCAACTGTCAGCCACATCACCTCTTCCACGTCATCGTACGGACGTATGACCCTGCCACATCAACCTATACGGATTGTACAGAATGTACAGTCAATGTCCCCTTTTTTTGCCTATTTGACTTTCCAAACAGATTGCAATATCTCTCGCTCCTGATGTCTGTTTGAGACGAAATGAGTTGCATTGGGTTTGCAATGACGAGGTCTATGCTCTCATCCGGTCTGAAGTGATTCCGAGCACTTTGAATTTTTTATCAAAATTTGATCCCCTGATCAGTGATGAAGTCTCAAAGTGCAAAGGAGCAATCTAGATCATTAACTGAGGAATGTCATGGGTCATTTATCTGGCACAACAAAGATCAAAGTTTGTGATTCAATCTCAATCATTAGCTAAAAGAAGAGATCTGGATCATCGATCTGATGCAAGCGCTCGAATGCTTGGCACGTGGTCAGAGCTGGAGGTCACATCATTGATATATTAAGGGAGGAGCAAGCACGTCTCTAGGATCCACATCGAAGATCACCAAGATCGAAAAGTTCCCTTTTGATTAGCGAGCGGTCACAACCATCAGTCACATGGACAGAGAATAGAGGAAGAAACTAGCATTTCTAGGCTCCACTTCAGAGTTTCACGAGTTGGGAAAACCAATATAACTCGTAGATGAATATACAATAAGTGAAGTCGCGAAGTGACCTTTTGGATAGGAATTTGATCACATATTTTGGTCATGTGAAAGGAAGGGTATTAGCCAAAAAATATAGCACCCCTTATGAAGTTTTCTCAAGAAGGGAAAAGGCGCCAAAGGCATGAGTGCACAGAGGTTCTCTTGGTAACTACAAGAAAGCACTGATTGTTTCTACTAGATAATTTGAAGAGGCTTCAGGGTGATCACCAGAGAAGTTGAAGAGACTCAAGGTATCTATCAGTGGAATGAAGAGACAATCGACAGATTGAAAAGTGTCGAAGACTGGTACTGCCAGTGATGCCAAAAGAATATCAGGATGAACGACCATTCGTGGTGAACATATTTAGCATAACCGTCAGATAATACGAAGAGATTCTAGGATGATCTTGCAGAGGACTCGACGTTTGAATAACATGCAGAATAGAGAAGAGAGGCAGTGATATGTGATAGTTTCTACATGCAGGAAGAACATGGTTGTGTAGAGGACCACAAGACTATATAAGAGGCACAATGCATAGAATGAAGTAAAGCAAGAGAGTATGAAATGCAATAGAAAAGATGAACAAAGAGGTTGGTATGTGTGGATGAGAACATTGTTGCAGGCAAAGTAGAGCAGTGTAGCAGAACAATAATGATACTGGTAAGTTATTGATAAATACTATATCATTGTAACAGATTCCAGCAAGCAAAGATTTATATTTTAGGGTGGTATGGTGGTGCTAGGTAGGATTTTTGTCCTCAAAGTTTCAAGTGGGTTCTTGAACATAGGGAGTTGTAGCTTCCATCTAGTTGCAGCAAGAAAAACCAGGGAGGTAAGGTGGTGCAAGGGAGAAATATTGTTCTCTGTTGTGCAGGTTGGTGCCTGTGTGACTGGAAATTGGTGCTTCCATCCAGTTGGTGCTAGAACACTCAAGGAGTTTGTGCTTCCTTCTAGTGGGTGCTAGAGAAAACATAGAGTTGGTGCTCTCAACAATTTGTAGCTTGTAAAATAGAGGTGGCATCCTCACAATGAGTTGGTGCTCATAAGAATGATAATGTACATAAAACAAAGACTGCTTATCATATCAAGAAGAAGAGGTTTTCTCCATTTATGGGTTTCCTCAGGAATATCTGTCTCTGTGTGCTTCATGTGTGTGATTGATGTTGAATACTCTATTGCTTACTTCCTTGCATTATTTTCATCATCATTGTGTTTTATGTAATGAGTTTAAAATGGTTATAATTGTTTAAGCACAGTTGTCTAATAATTGGTATCAGAGTTGGTTTCTTTTATCTAAGGGTAGATCCTAGAGCTTAAACATGACTAGCCATGAAGTCTCCTAAACCAATAAGGCCCCCCTATTCAATGGAACAAAATTTGGTTTCTGGAAAGTTAGGATGAGAACCTACATAATGGCTTTAGGTGCAAATGCCTGGGATGTGGTAGAGACTGGTTATGTAAAGCCAATTGTACTAGCTTCTAAGGATGACAAGCTAGAATTTAGTTTCAATGCTAAGGCTATGAATGATATTTTGAGTGGGCTTGCAAAAGCATAATTTGTAAAAGTTATGCACTTAGAATCTGCTAATGATATCTGGGAAAAACTTATTAGTATCTATGAAGGTAATGACAAGGTAATGGATGCCAAGCTTCAAACCTATAGATTACAGTTTGAATAGATAAAGATGAAAGAGGATGAAATTGTTAAGAAGTACTTTTTGAGAGTTGAAGAACTAGTAAATGAAATGAAAGGACTTGGTGAAAAAATTGAGGAAGCCTCGTTAGTTCAAAAAATCTTGAGATCTCTCCCAGACAGGTTCAACCCAAAGGTCTCTACTATAGAATAACTTAATGATCTAGAAGCTCTGCCTTTTGGTGAACTTCTAGGAACATTGACTACATATGAAATGAAGATAGGTAGAGATAAATCCACCTCTATATAAGCATCATTTAAAGAAGATAATAATGAGGATTCTGAGCCTGATGAAATTGAAGAAAAAATTGTGAGAAGACTAACGAAAGGATCAGGCAAGTACCAGGGCAAGTTTCCCTTCAAATTTTTTAACTGTGGAAAGATAGGTCACTTTGCATATAAATTTCCACACAAGAATAAGGACCAGAACAATGAAGATGAAGAGAAGTATAAATCTAGGAGATTTGGTAAAAATAAAATTTTATGTGTAAACAATGATGACTCTTTAGAAGACACATATAGTGATTTTGATTGTGAAGATAAGGTTCATGCATTTATTCTTATGGACAAAGAGTATTATAATAATGAAACCACATGAATTGATGCTAATGAAGAAGAATTTGTGGTTGACTTGGAAGGAGAATTGATCAGTTCCCTAAAAGAAATTGATAGACTCATATTTAAGAAGAAAAATAAAAAATAGTTGTTGATACGGTTCGAGAAAGACAGGAAAAATCTTGTTGAAGACTTTTCCCTACTAAAAGTAGAATTAGAAGAGGCAAATAAAATAGAGGACATTATGAAACAACAATTATCAGAGAAGAAAGAAATATGTGAAGCCTTGGAAGAAGAGGTAGTAAAAACAAGAAAAGTGATGGAGAATTTTAAAGCATTGTATCTCGAAAATCTCCCAAGCATTAATGCCTCTGAAGGATTAGCCATCATTTTGAATCAGAAAGGGAATCCAAATTTGAAAACTAGTTTGGGTTATGAAGAAGGATCAAGTAGTGGTCAACAAAGAAACAAAGAATCCATCAAGTTTGTCAAATCTACATTCATTGACAATGACAAGTATGGAGAAACAAAGGAAGATAATCAGCCGCCAAGGAAGAGTGAAAGAAAAAGTACCAAAACTGAATCTGTAGAAAAAATAAATAATTCACCCTCTGCTCAAAGAAATCATCATCATGGAAGAAATTGACCTGCTTAAAGAAGACATCCATTTTCTAGGTACAAAGGATTTTTCTATGGATATTGTTTTTTCTGTTCTAACTTTGGTCACAAAGTTGTAAATTGTTCTTTAAGATTCAGATATGAGAAATAAAAACACTCAAGGAATATATATTTGCCACAACAAAGAATGAGACAGCCAAGTAACATACAACCACAGACTGTAAATCCTGTGATGGTTGGGAAAAGACACAGGTTAAGCATAACAATTGTTATGATCTTTTATTCAATGAACCAGAATGTCACACCTGTCATAATTATGGACATAAAGTTGCAGACTGTCTCTTAAGGAACTATGAGCCAGATTTGAATCCCTCTGTTGAAAATGTCAAGGTTTGGAAGAAGAAATAAAATGAAAAGTGTGGATTAGTTTTGTCTGTTCAAAGACAAAGGAACCCCTGGTATATTGACATTGGATGCTCCAAACATATGATGGGAGACAAAAGTAATTTTTTGTCTCTAAGTGAAAGAAAATCAGGAAATGTAACCTTTGGAAATGATGCTCCAGGTAAAATCAAGGGTAAAGGGATGGTGAGTTTAAGTAATGGAAAATAAAAATCCCAGGATGTTCTACTTGTACATGGGCTGAAACATAATTTTCTCAGAGTAAGTCAAATGTGTGACAACGGATGTGAAGTAGTGTTCACTTACAAGGATTTCAAGATGAATTCTATAAACTCAGGACAAGTGGTGGCTAAAGGCATAAGGACAGATAATAATGTATATGTGATGAAAGAAGATGGAGAATAGTGCCATCTAATAAAACATGATGAAATTTGGTTATGGAATAGGAGACTTGGAAATCTAAACTTTGATCACTTAATCAAGCTCAAAAATCTTGAGGCAGTAAAAGGTCTTCCAAGAATATCAAAGCCATACAATTATGTGTGTAAACCCTTCCAAGTAGGAAAGCTAACTAGGATGTAGTTTAAATCCAAGAGCTATACTTCAATAGATAAACCACTCCAATTAGTTCATATGGATTTATGTGGACCATCAAGACAAGAAGGCACAGGGAAGGAAAACTACTTCATGTTGATCATTGATTATTACTCGAGACTCACATGGGTTTCTTTTCTCAAAGAAAAATTTGAAGCATTTGAGAAATTTAAAATATTTAAGGCTTTAACTCAGAATCAAATAGGCAACAGATTAAAGGTTGTAATATATGATAGAGGAGGAGAATTTATGTCAAGTGATTTCAAGGAATTTCGTGATAAACATGGGATCAAGAGAGAATACACCATCCCAGGAAGTCCACAACAAAATGGAGTAGTTGAGAGGAAGAAAAAAATAGTTCAGCAAATGGCTAGTTCAATGATGAATGAGAACAACATTGGTCAAACCTACTGTGTAAAATAAATACACACAACAATCCATGTTCTTAACAAAACCCACCTCAGACCACACAATGACAAGACACCTTATGAATTGTGGTATGGAAGACTTGCTTCAATCAAACACTTCAAAGTCTTTGGGAGTGAGTGCTACATAGAGAATAATAATGAAAACCTTGGCAAGTATGATGACATAGCTGATGAATGCAACTTCTTAGGATACGCTACCAATAGTATAGGATATAGATGCTTTAATAAAAGATTTCACAAATTAGTTGATTTCATTGATTTAAAGGTTGATGAAGGAGTCCCAGTAAGAGAGGTGAGAAATATTGAGTCTACTACAGAGGACACAGCTGAAGCTAAAGATAAACAGGTCCAAGAATCAGAAAAAGAAGACTCTGAGTCAGATGAAGATACAAATACTCAGGCAGACTCAAATCAGTGGACACCATCAAATCCTTCCTCCAAAATTACTCAAAAGAATCATCCTGCAAGTCAGATAATTGATGAGAAAGAGAAAGGTGTACAAACTAGGATAAGGATAATCAAAGGCATGGAGAAATCACATATAACCTTCATATCCATGGTGGAACCCAAGAAATTTAATGAAGCCAGTAAAGAAGTAATTTGGTTAAAATCAATGAATGAGGATCTGGACAAGATTGAAAAGAATGACACTTGGGAACTTGTTCCTAGGCCAACAGATACAAAAGTAATAGAATCAAAATGGGTCTACAAAAATAAGATAAATGAGCAAGGAAATATTGGAAGAAATAACGCTAGATTGGTCTCCAAAGGATATGCTCAAATATAAGGATTGGATTTTTATGAAACATTTGCGCCCATAGCAAGATTAGAAGATATTAGAATGTTTCTTGCCTATGCTTGTCATAAACAGTTTAAAGTCTATCAAATGGATGTCAAGTCATCTTTTCTAAATTGAGATCTAAAAGAATAAGTCTATATGGAACAATCGGAGGGTTTCCAACAGTCAGATAACCCTGACTTTGTATGCAAGATGAATAAATCCTTATATGGGTTGAAACAAGCTCCCCGTGCCTGGTATTACAGACTAGATACATATATACAAAACAAAGGGTTCAAGAGAGGAACAATTAACAACAATCTGTATATCAAAACAGAGGGTAATGATTTGCTCATTGTGTTGTTCTAGATGACATCATCTTCGATAGTAATAATGCTTCATTGGTACAATGGTTTGCTTCTACCATGCAGTCTGAATTTAAAATGTCTATGATAGGGGAACTATCATTTTTCCCTGGTCTGCAAATTACTCAAAGTTCTGCAGGAATATATCTTTCTCGAGAAAAATAACTAAGAGAAATGTTGAAAAGGTTTCAAATGGCAGATTCTAAACCTATGAGAACACCTATGGTCATTAGATGTAAGTTAAGAAAGGATGATGACTCACCTGATGTTGATCACAGTTCATATAGTTCTATGATAAACAACCTATTGTACATCACAACATCCCGTCCATACATAATGCATGTTGTTGCAATGGGAGGAAGGTATCAGTCTACACCTAAACATAGTCATTTGTTAGTTGTCAAAAGAATATTCAGATACTTTAAAGGGACATTGAGCTATGGCCTATGGTATCCTAGGAATTAGAATTTTCAACTATCAGTCTATTCATATGTTTATTGGGATAACCGCGTAGATGAAAGGAAAAGAACGAGTGTAGGTGCATTCTTGTTAGGAGATTCCCTTGTAGCATGGTTGAGAAAGAAACAAGGTTCCATTTCCTTATCAACTATAGAAGTTGAATACATTGAAGTTTCCACTTGTTGTACCCAAGTATTATGGATGATTTAGACACTTGAAGACTTAGAGGTAAAATATACTGCATCGATCCCAATTCATTTTTATAATACCAGTGCAATTAGTGTGTCAAAGAGTCTTGTCTTTCACTCCAAGACCAAGCATATACCCATCAAGTATAACTTCTTGAGGGAACAGGTAACCAACTATGTGGCTTCTTTGCATTATATTCCATCCAAAGATCACATTGTTGATATCTTCACTAAATCGATTGCAAAAGCTCATTTTGAGTATCTACGCCAAAAGTTGGGCTAGATCACGTTATCAAGTTAAAATAGTCTATCCTGTCATGGGGAGTATGTGTTGGTTGAATATCTAATACCTCTGAAAAGCACTGTAATAGCTCAGGGGGAGCATGTTTTCTTTGACATTGATGTCAAAGGGAGAGAAACGGTGCAACCTTGATGCTATAGTTGGAGGTCTAAATAGACCAATGCAGTCTTTCAGGGTTTCCATCAATGCCAAAGGGGGAGATTGTTGGCATGTTTACAGGCAAACTGTGCTTGTCATTGATGGCAAGAATAGAAGGCAAGAACAAAAACAACAATGAGACCCAAAATCATTAGGACTCATAGAAGGATCAAAGGTCAAGGCCTTTGACACTTATAAATTCTTCCAATATCACGCGATAAATTCTGACCATCCATCGAGAGAGGACACGTGGTGAGATATCAACATTTCACTGACTCGTAGATTAGGAAATCATAGATAGAATAAGAGAGGATTCACAATGTCCGAGATCATGATTTCATCACAGTCGTTGGATCACATAAGGTTGTAGGCCATCGATCTGGAGTGGGTTTCAGAAAATAAGGAGTCGAGAGAAGGGACGTGAGTATTCCTCCAAATCTGTGAAATGAGAAGTCGTGATGAGATATGAGTCATTGGATCTAGAGGAAACATGGCAGGAGATCAACATTTCACTGACTCACAAATCAGGAAATTCAAAGGCATAGTTGCAAGAACTCGCAAAGTCCGATTTCATGAAGAGGAGATCTCGACCGTTGGATCGAGGACTAATCAGAGCCATCAGATCTAGGAGAAGAACATGTGCCACTTGGGGAGGTCCACGTCAGCAAGGAAAAGTGGCAAACCATGTCAGCAAGGACACGTGGTGAGAGATCAACACTTTGTTGATTCACAAATTGTGACATCCATAGGATGGAATGAATGCACAAGATAGGAATTCACGAAGTCTCGAAGTGAGAAGAAGTGATCCCGGCCATTGGATCATAGAGAGATATGGATCATTGGTCTGGAAAAGCACAAGTTCAGGAATCAAAACAAGGAAGGTTCTCTATGCTCCGACATCACGAGTTGTGAAGAATTGAAGTGAAAAGGAGCGATTTGGACCATTGATCAAGGAATGTCATGGGCCATTGATCTAGCACGACGAAGATCAAAGTTCATGATTCAATCTCAGTTGTTGGCTAAAAGGAGAGATATGGACTGTGGATCTGACGTGAGCTCTTGAATACTTGGCTCGTGGTCATAGCTAGAGGTCACATCGTTGAAAGATTAATGGAGGAGCTAGCACATCACTAGGCTCCACATTGGAGATTGTCGAGATTGTGAAGCACCCTTTTGATTATCGAGCGGTCACAACCAAAGGTCACATGGAGAGAGAATAGAGGAAGAAGGTAGTGTTGTTAGTCTCCACCTTGGAGTTTCATGAGTTCGAAAAATTGAGGAAACTCGTAGTTGAATATACGATGTGAAAAGTCATGAAGCGCCCTTTTGGATAGGCTTCTAATCACAACTCATGTTCAAGTGAAAGGAAGGGGCTTAGCCAGAAAAGATAGTGCCCACTGTGAAGTTTTCTCAGGAAGGGAAAAGGCGACAATGGCATGAGCACGTGGAGGTTCTCTAGGTAACTGCTATAAACCACTAATTTTTTATGCCAAAGAATTCAAAGAGGCTTCAGGGTGATCGCCAGAGAAGTTGAAGAGACTCGAGGTAACTATCAGTGGAATGAAGAGGCAATAGATAGATTGAAAAGTGCTGAATATTGTTACTTCCAGTGATGCCAAAAGAATCTTAGGATGAACGGCCATTCATGGTGAACAAACGAGCATAATCTCCAATGAATATGAAGAGTTTCCATGATGATCTAGCAAAGGACTCGGTGTTTGAATAACATGTAGAATAGAGAAGAGAGGAAGTGCTTTGTGATAGTTTCTTCATGCGGGAAGAAGGTGCTTGTGAAGAGGACCAGAAGAGTATGTAAGACGTGCAACGCATAGAATGAAGTAACACAACAGATTATGAAATGCAGCACAAAATTTGAACAAAGAGGCTGGTATGCATGGAGGAGAACACTGATGCAGGTAGTGCAGAGTAGTGAAATAGAACAATGATGATACTAGTAAGCTATTGATAAATATTGTATCACTGTAATAGATTCTAGAAAGAAAAGATATATATTTTAGGGTGGTAGGGTGGTGCTAGGGAGGATTGTTGTCCTCATAGTTTCAAGTGGGTGATTGAACACAACGAGTTGTAGCTTCCATCTTGTTGCAGCTAGAAAAACCAGAGAGGTAGGGTGGTGCAAGGGAGAACTATTGTTCTTTGTTATGCAGGTTGGCGTCTCTATGACTGGAAGTTGGTGCTTCCATCCAGTTGGTGCTGGAACAGTAAGGGAGTTGGTGTTTCCTTGTAGTGGGTGATAGAGAAACCAGAGAGTTGGTGCTCTGAGAAAGTTTCAACTTGTAAAACAGAGGTGGTAGCCTCACAATGAGTTGGTTCTCATAAGAATGATAATGTACAGAAAATAAATACTACTTATCATATCAAGAAGAAGAGGTTTTGTCCCTTTATGGGTTTCCTCAGGAATATCTATCTCTGTGTGCTTCATGTGTGTGATTGATATTGAATGCTCTATTTCTTACTTCTCTGGATTATTGTGATCAGCATTGAGTGTTCTGTAATGATTTTAAAATGGTTATAATTTTTAATGCATTGTAACAATTGATTCACCCCCCCCCCCC
>ML785552.1:498455-519882 GCA_009831015.1 Picea engelmannii
GGTTTGGAAGAAGAAATAAAATGAAAAGTGTGGATTAGTTTTGTCTGTTCAAAGACAAAGGAACCCCTGGTATATTGACATTGGATGCTCCAAACATATGATGGGAGACAAAAGTAATTTTTTGTCTCTAAGTGAAAGAAAATTAGGAAATGTAACCTTTGGAAATGCTGCTCCAGGTAAAATCAAGGGTAAAGGGATGGTGAGTTTAAGTAATGGAAAAGGAAAATGCCAAGATGTTTTGCTTGTAGATGGGCTGAAACATAATTTGCTCAGAGTAAGTCAAATGTGTGATAGAGGATGTGAAGTAGTGTTCACTTCCAAGGATTTCAAGATGAAGTCTATAAACTCAGGATAGGTGGTGGCTAAAGGCATAAGTACAGATAATAATGTATATGTGATGAAAGAAGATAGAGAAGAGTGTCATCTAATAAAACATGATGAAATTTTGTTATGGAATAGGAGACATGGAAATCTAAACTTTGATCACTTAATAAAGCTCAAAAATCTTGAGGCAGTAAAAGATCTTCCAAGAATATCAAAGCCATACGATTCTGTGTGTAAACCCTTCCAAGTAGGAAAGCTAACTAGGACATAGTTTAAATCCAAGAGCTATACTTCAATACATAAACCACTCCAATTAGTTCATATGGATTTATGTTGACCATCAAGAAAAGAAGGCACAGGGAAGGAAAACTACTTCATGTTGATCATTGATTATTACTCGAGACTCACATGGGTTTCTTTTCTCAAAGAAAAATCTGAAGCATTTGAGAAATTTAAAATATTTAAGGATTTAACTCAGAATCAAATAGGCAACACATTAAAGGTTGTAATATATGATAGAGGAGGAGAATTTATGTCAAGTGATTTCAAGGAATTTCGTGATAAACATGGGATCAGGAGAGAATACACCATCCCAGGAACTCCACAACAAAATGGAGTAGTTGAGAGGCAAAAAAAAATAGTTCAGCAAATGGCTAGGTAAATGATGAATGAGAACAACATTGGTCAAACCTACTATGTAGAAGCAATACACACAACAATCCATGTTCTTAACAAAGCCCACCTCAGACCACACAATGACAAGACACCTTATGAATTGTGTTATGGAAGACTTGCTTCAATCAAACACTTCAAAGTCTTTGGGAGTGAGTTCTACATAAAGAATAATAATAAAAACCTTGTCAAGTATGATGACATAGCTGATGAATGAAACTTCTTAGGATATGCTACCAATAGTAGAGGATATAGATGCTTGAATAAAATATTTTAGAAATTAGTTGATTTCATTGATTTAAAGGTTGATCAAGGAGTCCTAGTAAGAGAGATGAGAAATATTGAGTCTACTACATAGGACACAGCTGAAGCTAAAGATGAACAGGTCCAAGAATAAAAAAAACAAGACTCTGAGTCAGATGAAGATACAAATACTCAGGCAGACTCAAATCAGCGGACAACATCAAATCCTTCCTCCAAAATTACTCAAAAGAGTCATCCTGCAAGTCATATAATTGGTGAGAAAGAGAAAGGTGTACAAACTAGGAGAAGGATAATCAAAGACACGGAGAAATCACATATAACCTTCATATCCATGGTGGAACCCAAGAAATTTAATGAAGCCAGTAAATAAGTAATTTAGTTAAAATCAATGAATGAGGATCTGGACAAGATTGAAAAGAATGACACTTGGGAACTTGTTCCTAGGCCAATAGATACAAAAGTAATAGAATCAAAATGGGTCTACAAAAATAAGATAAATGAGAAAGGAAATATTGGAAGAAATAAGGCTATATTGGTCTTCAAAGGATATGCTCAAATATAAGGACTGGATTTTTATGAAACATTTGCACCCATAGAAAGATTAGAAGATATTAGAATGTTTCTTGCCTATGCTTGTCATAAACAGTTTAAAGTCTATCAAATGGATGTCAAGTCAGCTTTTCTAAATTGAGATCTAAAAGAATAAATCTATATGGAACAATCGGAGGGTTTCCAATAGTCATATAACCCTGACATTGTATGCAAGCTGAAGAAATCCTTATATGGGTTGAAACAAGCTCCCCGTGCCTGGTATTACAAACTAGATACATATCTACAAAACAAAGGGTTCAAGAGAGAAACAATTGACAAAAATATATATATCAAAACAAAGGGTAATGATTTTCTCATTGTGTTGTTATATGTAGATGACATCATCTTCGATAGTAATAATGCTTCATTGGTACAATGGTTTTCTTCTACCATGCAGTCTGAATTTGAAATGTCTATGATAGGGGAACTGCCATTTCTCCTTGGTCTGTAAATTACTCAGAGTTCTGCAAGAATATATCTTTCTCAAGAAAATTATCTAAGAGAAATGTTGAAAAGGTTTCAAATGGAAGATTCTAAACCTATGAGAACACCTATGGTCATTAGATGTAAGTTAAGAAAGGATGATGACTCACCTAATGTTGATCACACTTCATATAGTTCTATGATAGGCAACCTATTGTACATCATAGCATCCCGTCCAGAAATAATGCATGTTGTTGCAATGGTAGGAAGGTATTAGTCTACACCTAAACAGAGTCATTTGTTAGTTGTCAAAAGAATATTCAGATACTTTAAAGGGACAATGAACTATGGCCTATGGTATCCTAGGAATTAGAATTTTCAACTATCAGTCTATTCATATGTTGATTGGGCTAACTGCGTAGATGAAAGGAAAAGCACGAGTGTAGGTGCATTCTTGTTAGGAGATTCCCTTGTAGCATGGTTGAGAAAGAAGCAAGGTTCCATTTCCTTATCAACTACAGAAGTTGAATACATTGCAGTTTCCACTTGTTGTACCCAAGTATTGTGGATGATTCAGACACTTGCAGGCTTAGAGGTAAAATATACTGCATCGATCCCAATTCATTGTGATAATACGAGTGCAATTAGTGTGTCAAAGACTCTTGTCTTTCACTCCAAGACCAATCATATACCCATCAAGTATAACTTCTTGAGGGAACAGGTAACCAACTCTGTGATTTTTTTGCATTATATTCCATCCAAAGATCACATTGTTGATATCTTCACTAAATCAATTGCAAAATCTCAGTTAGAGTATCTACGCCAAAAGTTGGGCTTGATCCTATTATCAAGTTAAAATAGTCCATCCTGTCATGGGGAGTATGTGTTGGTTGAATATATAATACCTCTGAAAGTACTATAATAGCTCAGGGGGAGCATGTTTTCTTTGACATTGCTGTCAAAGGGTGAGAAACGGTGCGACCTCGATGCTATAGTTGGAGGTCTAAATAGAAAAATGCAATCTTTCAAGGTTTCCATCAATGCCAAAGAGGGAGATTGTTGGCATGTTTACAGGAAAACTGTGCTTGTCATTGATGGCAAGAATAGAATGCAAGAACAACAATAGCAATGAGACCTAAAATCATTAGGACTCGCAGAAGGATCAAAGGTCAAGGCCTTTGACACTTATAAATTCTTCCAATATCACGCAGTAAATTCTGGCCATCCATCGAGAGAGGACACGTGGTGAGAGATCAACATTTCGTTGACCCGCAGATCAGAAAATCATAGATAGGGTAAGAGAGGATTCACAAAGTCCGAGATCGTGATTTCATCACAGTCGTTGGATCGCATAAGGTTGTAGGCCATCGATCTGGAGTGGGTTTTAGAAAATAAGGAGTCGGGAGAAGGGACGTGAGTATTCCTCCAACTCTATGAAATGAGAAGTCACGATGAGATCTAAGTCATTGGATCCAGAGGACACATTGGAGGAGATCAACATTTCACTGACTCACAAATCACAAAACTCAAAGGCAGAGTTGCAAGAACTAACAAAGTCCGATTTCATGAAGAGGAGATCTCGACCGTTGGATCGAGGACTAATCAGAGCCATCAGATCTAGGAGAAGAACATGTGCCACTTAGGGTGGTCCACGTCAGCAAGGAAAAGTGGCAGACCATGTTAGCAAGGACACGTCGTGAGAGATCAACACTTTTTTGATTCACAAATCGTGAAATCCATAGGAAGGAATGAATGCACAAGATAGGAATTCACAAAGTCTCGAAGTGCATATAAGTGATCTCGACCATTGGATCATAGAGAGATATGGATCGTTGGTATGAAAAAGCACGAGTTCAGGAATCAAAATAAGGGAGGTGCTCTATGCTCCAACATCGCGAGTCGTGAAGAATCGAAGTGAAAAGGAGTGATTTGGACCGTCGATCAAGGAATTTCATGAGTCATTGATCTAGCACGACAAAGATCGGAATTCACGATTCGATCTCAGTTGTTGGCTAAAAGGAGAGATATGGACCATGGATCTGACGTGAGCTCTTGAATGCTTGGCTTGTGGTTAGAGCTAGAGGTCACATCGTCGAAAGATTAAGGGAGGAGCTAGCACGTCACTAGGCTCCACATTGGAGATTGTCGAGATTGTGAAGCTCCCTTTTGATTAGCGAGCAGTCACATCCAAAGGTCAGATGGAGAGAGAATAGAGGAATAAGGTAGTGTTGTTGGGATCCACCTCCGAGTTTCACGAGTTCGGAAAATTGAGGCAACTTGCAGCTGAATATACGATGCGAAAAGTCATGAAGTGCTCTTTTGGATAGGCTTCTAATCACAACTCGTGGTCAAGTGAAAGGAAGGGGCTTACCCAGAAAAGATAGCGTCCACTGTGAAGTTTTCTCAGGAAGGGAAAAGGCACCAATGGCATGAGCACATGGAGGTTCTCTAGGTAATTTCTAGAAACCACTAATTTTTTATGCCAGAGAATTCGAAGAGGCTTCAGGGTTATCGCCAGAGAAGTTGAAGAGACTTGAGGTAACTATCAGTGGAATGAAGAGACAATAGACAGATTGAAAAGTGTCGAATATTGTTACTTCTAGTGATGCCAAAAGAATCTTAGAATGAACGGCCATTCACAGTGAACAAACCGAGCATAATATCCAATGAATATGAAAATTTTCCATGATGATCTAGCATAGGACTCAGTGTTTGAATAACATGTAGAATAGAGAAGAGAGGCAGTGCTTTGTGATAGTTTCTTCATGCGGGAAGAAGGTGGTTGTGAAGAGGACCAGAAGAGTATGTAAGACATGCAACGCATAGAATGAAGTAACACAACAGATTATGAAATGCAGCATAAAAGTTGAACAAAGAGGCTGGTATGCATGGAGGAGAACACTGATACAGGTAGTGTAGAGTAGTGTAGCAGAACAATGATGATACTAGTAAGCTATTTATAAATACTATATCACTGTAACAGATTCTAGCAAGAAAAGATATATATTTTAGGGTGGTAGGGTGGTTCTAGGGAGGATTGTTGTCCTCATAGTTTCAAGTGGGTGATTGAACACAACGAGTTGTAGCTTCCATCTAGTTGTAGCTAGAAAAACCAGAGAGGTAGGGTGGTGCAAGGGAGAACTATTGTTCTTTGTTATGCAGGTTGGCATCTCTATGACTGGAAGTTAGTGCTTCCATCCAGTTGGTGCTGGAACACTAAGGGAGTTGGTGTTTCCTTGTAGTGGGTGCTAGAGAAACCAGAGAGTTGGTGCTCTAAGCAAGTTGCAACTTGTAAAACAGAGGTGGTAGCCTCACAATGAGTTGGTTATCATAAGAATGATAATGTACATGAAATAAATACTACTTATCATATCAATAAGAAGAGGTTTTCTCCCTTTATGGGTTTCCTCAGGAATATCTATCTCTATGTGCTTCATGTGTGTGATTGATGTTGAATACTCTATTGCTTACTTCCCTGCATTATTGTGATCAACATTGAGTGTTCTGTAATGAGTTTAAAATGGTTATAATTTTTTATGCATTGTAACAATTGATTCACTCCCCCCGCCCCCCTCCGTGATCTAACAACTACAAGATAAAATTTCATAAATAAAATAAAGAACCACCCTGATCTGATGGAGCGAGATATTACTCCTGAGAATTCATGGCTAGGAATTAAACTGTGACATCACAGAATTTAATCAAATCATAAAACACAGTAAAATTGCATACTTATAATCCATATAAGAGACTATCCTGAAATATTTTAATCACTCCATCATGAATTGGACGTTTGTTCCAAGAGTCCTCCCCTTGGAATGGAGAAGGCACTCTTATTTATACATGAGTTTTATTTTAGAATAGGATAAACAACTAATAAATTCAAATCCACTTTTATCTCATGTGGTTACAACCATTTACTAAAAAGTAAGAACTAAAAACCAACTAGTAAATGATTACAAAATATTTGCTAATAATTCAAAACAAATCACACCAATCTATTCTGTAGTCCAAGATTATTTCCACATCCAATATAGCTTATGATAATCCAAATACATGAAAAATATTCAATGGTTGAAGATGAAATTCAAATTTGGAGGTAAGTGGCAAAAATATTCATTATTCAAAACTCCAAATATACCTGTAAACATCACCAAACTCTCCCAACTTTCAAGGTTGAGTGAGAACATGTTATTTTTTTAATATTTAACAATAAAATCACTTAAAATACAAAAATAAATGCATTTTAAAATAGTAAGTCTAATCCCTCATATAAACACTAAAATGGTCTTAAATCAAAGTTACGAGAAAATAGAAAATTGTTAAAATTCAAGGAAAAAAGGTGTGATAGATGACATTTTGGTGACCCAACATCTCCCCCCAGCTAAAAATGTTGTGTGTTCTCATGCAATCATACATATGATTCTCCTGAACTATGTGATTAGTTCTTCCTCCTTTGAAAAGTATACGAGTGTTAGTTGAGATTCTTATGGTAAGTTCTTGTGTGGCAACCATAAGTTCTGCAAGTGTTGGTTCTTATGTGGCTACACTTACCTTTTTGAAGTTATTCCTATGGTTGGTTCTTGTGTAAAAACCACAAGTTTTGGAAGTGTTATTTCTTGTGTAGAAACACTAACATGTTGCACTTTTTCTCTTTCCCACTGTAGCAAAGAATCCCTCTTTCAAATGGAAAAAAAAAAATCATCACTTTGAAAAATAAACCACGTGCATGCATTCTCTGAGAAAATGGAATTTGTCTTAAAAAATTCATCTTCAAGCATCATGGATCTTTGTTAAAAAAAGTCTTAGCATCCAAAATTCACAAATAACCTCTGCTTACCAGTTGTGACCAAGTGCCATACTCACATTTAGAGAAATTCCTCCAGTTGCTTGTTACAAATATTTCAGCATGGGGTATTCACTATGTGAACCTATGAAATAACACTTTTGTTTATGGGATATTAAATAATACCCATAATTTCACTATATATTGGTAAATATCTCCAAAAATACTTTTGTTGAATCCCCCTCCCAATACATATTTGCAATAAAAGAAACCCTCATTTTCATTAGATATCGATTTGTATGCCCCCCAATACCTATAAACCCATTGACACCCCACATTCCCCCCCAATTCCTAAAATATATTGACTTTATTTTTTACAATTTAAAAAACCCCTTTATGAATGAACGTGATAAGATATTGGTCGACAAGGTGATGTCCCTCTAGATTTCAGTAACGCTTGTTGAAAATGATCATGAGAGAGAACCTTATTTATTTAATATAGAAATGATTTTATCAACATAAAACCATATCACGAAGCCTATGAATGAAACCCATATAACGGATTTCGCTCTGAGGTAGCGCCAGTATTCAAAGCAATGAAGTGCTACTAAAATTTTGTGTTGCTTCTAGAAATCCCAAAAATGACATTTCCTCCTCTTGAGCACATAATTTGGTATTTTAAACATATGATAGGTAATCAACCTTTCCTTTTAAATATAGAATACCCTCCAAGTGGAATATTCCAATTTGGAGGTGCACTAATATGCAAACCCATGATGGGTTATAGGGAATCAATGAGGATTTTTACAAGATCAACAACAATCATATGGGAGAAACATGTTGTTCACCATTGTATGAGGGTATATATTATGTGATATGGGATCAAAATATGGTATAAGAGTATGGTATCACAAGTTATATATGTCTTTCCCCCCACAACTGAAGTTATTTTTCATCCTAAAAAAAAAATTTGGCAAACAGGGAAGGGAAAATATCGTATATGCATGAGAATTTTCCAAATACATCTCTTTTAGTATTCAAGGAATTATTGATTAACGATTATAAAATAATGTACCTTCACCTACTTGAGAATTCCACAGATTATGCATCTGAAAGGTTTTGTGATAATGGAGGAACAAAGGATCATATTTGAAATTGGAACCTCAATACCTTCTTATTGTTGGAATTAATATACAAGTGCTCAACTTTGGAGTTGAATCTTAATTGACTACTACAATTTGATGTTAGTTCTATGAAACCATATAGTATTAATTCATAACTAGTCATGTACAACTCTATATATGTGAATAAAGTTTGTTGAAGTTGAACACAAAGTGAATTCATTAGTTTACCAACGATTAATGAATGTCGTTAACCAGTGTCAGACAACTCACCAATAATGAAAATGAGCATCAAGGTACCTTAGTGCATTTTGACAGGGACAAATAGATGTGTTGAATTCAATTCCTTTGCATAATCTTACATTTAGGATACACTGATTTATTCCCACTATTGTCAACGAGGAAATCTGCCATTGATGTATGCAATCTCCAACACACCATAAAATGTCTCTAACCTGGATCCTGGAAAATGTAATGAAGTCAATGGGAAAATGTTTGTTGGAAGGAGGGCCTTAATAAATCCCACATCATCCAACTAAAACATATAAAAAAATGATTTGAAGAACCATAAATGAATTTTTTTCACTATAAAGAAAGTTTTATTTGGAAAAATAAAAAGGATAGTGATGTAACTTAGTGTTGTAAGTGAGCTAAGTGACTTTATTCATGGGTCAGGGGTGGATGGAGATGGGGCATGAGAGTAATAAAACTCGTGAAGGGGAAATGGGTGGAATTTATCTTCTGGTAGTAGTGGTAAGATGAAAAGTTTAAGGTTGAATAACTGAACAAATGGAAGTTAAGACTTCAACATGGATGGATTGTTAAGCTTAGAGGAAGAAAAACAAGTAAGCATACCATGACATAATGGGATTCTGGAAGGATTTATTTGGTAGTGATAGAATTTTCATTGTGACTTGGCATTGTATGAGTTTTAATTCTCTTTGATACTAATCTACACTTGATATTATTTTTATGTGGATGTTTGGTGTAGAAATTTCGATACAAATTAATGTATTCCTGTGATTCTCCTGATCTAACAATTTATGCCACTTGTTAAATACAAAATTGCTTCTACTATTATTATTATGGAAGAAATTAAACCACAATCACAACCACAATGCACAAAGTGAAATATCAATAACACACAACACAGAAGTTTTACCGGGAAAGCGTAAAGTTAAAAACCCCACTATCATATATTATGTATATCATGAATCATGAAACAATTTCATACAAAACTCTAATCCAAGAGCTCTCAGTAAAATACAATCGTCTCACACTGTCATACACAAATTAGCAAATACATGCACCAATTTTCGTGTCCAGACAACCTGCGTCCTCTGCACAAACTCTGCAATCTGAATTCTCTCGAACACATACGAATTGCCTCGTTTGCACATGCTCATAAGCATATTCACTGCATGTGTGAAAAAATCACAACTAATAGCCAAATTGTCCCTTTCACTTGTTATCTCAACTAGATCTCCATTGGAACTGACATGCATGTAGTTAACCGTGGTGAATCTTCAGTTGCATGTGAGTTCACTGATTAACTGAAATCTCACTAGTGCATGTTTAGTTACAACTAGTACAACTGATATTAACTCACTTAACTACACTTATAATTCTGTTACAGTTCCAAATCACTCAGTTATGAATGAGATAATAGATTAATATTTATTCTCTAATTTAATTAAGGGAAAAGTAAATTAGACACATCTTTCTTGTTGACTTTTCAACACTCCCTCTCAACAAGAAAGGGATTATCCTTCAAGCTTCACCCCAATCCTGTCTCTATGATATTCGAATTTGATCCTGGTGAGCGCCTTCGTCAGAATGTCCACATCCTGATCTTCTGTAGGAATGTATTGAGACAACATGATCTTCCACTACACACAATCTCTGAGATGATGATACTAGATATCTATATGCTTAGATCTGTCACGAAACACATGATTAATCGAGAGTTTAATGCAACTATGATTATCACAATAAATCACTGTCATATCTAAATGAGAACCAAACAAACCAACCAAGATCTTCATTTTCCAGATAGCCTCACATGCAGCTTGACTTGCTGCCATGTATTCTTCTTCCGTTGAACTGAGTGCCACAGATCTTTGTTTCCTACTGTGCCAAGAAACAACTGTAGATCCGAAACTAAAGATCCCTCATGATGTGATATTTTTGTCCATTGGGCTGCCTGCCCAATCTGCATCTGTTAATCCATGCAACTTCACCTCATCCATCTATCTGTACCATAATCCATACTCAGATGTGCCCTTAAGATATCTTAGGACATGCTTACCCACCTTCCAAAAGAGTTTGGTAGGCTTAACCATCGCTTGACTTAGTTGGTTAACCGCATAGCAAATGTCTGGTCTCGTGTTCACTAAATACATTAGTGAACCCACTAACTGTCGATAGACAGTAGCATCCACTACCTCTCCAGAAGTAGCTTCCTCTTTCCTTCAGTTTCCTAGAAGAGGAGTATCCATGGGTTTCCATCCCTCCATGTGAAACTTACCCAGTATCTCTCTTGTATACATTCTTTGAGACACAAAAAGTTCACCATCTCGCTGCCATATTTCCAAACCAATGAAATAATGAAGAAGGCCCAAATCCTTCATCTCAAACTCCTTTGCAAGGTCATCCTTGCATGTGTTTATCAATTGCTCATCACTAGTAAGTATTAAATCATCAACATAAAGAACAATTATTAATAGCTTACCCTCCACAACAATTTGGTATAGGTTTGCATTAGCTTCACTTTTGGTGAAGCCCAATTTGGTGAAATAGCTATCTATATGAGTGTACCAAGCACGGGGTTCTTGCTTCAACCCATACAATGCTCTCTTGAGTCTGCATGCATAAGATTCTCTGTCAAGGTCTCAAAACCTTCTTTATGTTCAATGTACACTTCTTCCTCAATGATCCTATTGAGGAACAAATTTTTTACATCCATTTGATGAATGTGCCAGCCCATCTACGCTGAGAGTGCAAGGATGGATCTTATGGAAGAGTACCTAGTGACAGGTGCAATGGTCTCACCATAATCTATCCCCTCGATATTTGAGAAGCCCTGGGCCACAAACCTAGCCTTGTATTTCTCCACACTCCCATAAGCAGCTTGCTTTACCTTGTAGATCCATCTTGAACCTACCATTGATTTATCAATTGGTCTTGGGACAATTTCCCATACACTGTTTTTGACAATGGATTCATACTCCTCTACCATAGCATCAACCCAAGTGGGGTCCTTCACTTCTTCCTGAAAGGAAGATGGTTCAGTCACAATACATTTTCTCATGAGAGCCATGTATCCAGCAAATCAATCAGGAGACTGTCTCTGTCTGCGCTATGAAATAGGGGCTCCTATATTATGTGCAGCATCTAGTCTCAATCTGTCAGCTTCCGTGGTGTGCTTTCTGCCATTTTTGATGGATGGATCTTCTTGAGTGGTTTCCTCCACTCCATGAACCTCTTCATGTGGTTGATACACATCTTGAGACTCATCCTTGGGAACCAGTAGTTCCTCTTCTGCATGCAAGTCTAGCTCCCTCTCAAGCGACAACCGCATGGCTTTCCCCTCATCAAATTTTATATCCCATCGCATAACAGTCATCTTACTGTTTGGAAAATACAAACGATAATTATGGGGTGTTTATATGCACCCCACAAATATCCCAACTTCAACAGTCGGTTCCAGCTTCTTCCTGGCATCCTTGTTTACATGCACATAAACAAATGAACTAAAAATTTTAAAATGAGAAACATCAGGTTTCTTACCAAAAAATGATTCTTTAGGTGTACTCATGCTAAGTACTCTATGAGGAACATGGTTCTTCACATAAACCATAGTATTGCATGCTTCTTCCCACAAATGCATTGGTAGGCCTTGATCATGCAACATTGCTCGTGTTGCACCCACGATCATTTTGTTCTTTCTCTCCATGACCCCATTTTGCTGTGGGTTATGAGGCACAATGAGTTCTCCTTGAATTCATTCTCTGCTGCAGAATTCCTTGAATTTGTTAGAGATGTATTCTCCACCATTATCGCTCCTTAGAGATTTCACTTGCTTCCCCGACTCTTTCTCCACCAATTCTTTAAACTCACGGAACTTTGAGAATGTTTGATCCTTTTTTTGCATGAAGAATATCCAACATTTACGAGAAATTCATCAACAAAAATAACATAATACCTATGTTTTGTTGTTGAAGCAACTAAGAATGGTCCACACACATCCATGTGAACTCTCTTCGGGATTACCAAAGCACAGTTCTCCTTTTCATGAAAGGTGGACTTTACATACTTCCCCAGGGTACACCCCTTGCACTGATCTAACTGAGAAAGTGTTCCCATTGGAAGTCTAGTATATATTTGTTACATGATCTTCAAGGCTCCATGATGAAGATGGCCCAATCTCCTATGCCATAGTTCACCCTCATCCTGGCTCACCACTTTTTCTACCTTTCTTATCATGGCACTGCAGCCATCTACCTCCAGCATGTAGAGATTCTTAACTCGAATCCCTTTCTTCTTGAATTGACCCATTGCTTTATGTCATAGGTAGGCTTTCCCACTACTAAAAACAACATCATAGCCTCCATCCTCCAACATTGCGATTGAGACTAAGTTTTTCTTCAGACCTGGAACATGCATAACATTTCTCAACTGAAATGGTTTACCTGACTCCCTCTGAAAGGTAATGGTACCAATACTAGTTGCATTGTATCGTCCATCATCGCCCATATCTATATGCATTCTGATATCTTTCTCCTCCAAGTCAATGAAAGACTCTTTATCTCCTGTCATGTGGAAGGAAGCGCCACTATCCAAATACCACACCGATCCTGATGCACTTGAAGCTATGCATGAGATCAAAGTGAATTCAAGCTCAAATTGTGAGACAAGAGCCTCACCAGTTGCATCTCCAGCAACTGTCTTGTTCTTCTTCTTATGCGGACAGTTAGTAGCGAGAAGCCCACGTTCGTGACAGTGAAAACACTTCACTTTGGACAAATCTAGCTTCTTGACTTTAGACTCAGAATTTGATTGGAATTTCTTCCCTTTCCCTTTCCTAGCCTTGGCAGTCAAAGCACAATCCTCTTCATCATCACGCTTTGATGAATATCCATCTCTGGTATTCTGCCTGAACTCCTCTTACACTATATCTGACCATAGTCATTCCCAATCCGACAATTTTTCCCTTCCATTAACAGAGTCTTGATAACTGTTCCAACTCTTGGGAAGCCCTAGGAGCACCAAGCTCACCAAATCATCAGTAGTGATTTTTATTCCCACACTTCCAAGCTCATCCCTACATTGGACAAACTTCTTGAGATATTTTGGAATGGTGTCGCCTTTCTCCATATTTATCTTCTTGAGTTTATCTTTGAGTGCCAATTTCCTATGGTCGCTACTGTTTTGGAATAGATCTGTCAAAACCTTCCACATTGCATATGGTGTGGTTTTCCCATGGAGACTTTAGATAATGTGGTCTCATACTTCCTCCAACAGAATCCTCCTCACCTTTGCTACTTTCTTTTGCCATGCATAAAGATTTGTAGTGTCTGTCACATCTATCTTAGAAACATTTGTGTCAATGTAACCCTTCAAGCCATTGTCTTCGAGCACTACCTCCATCCTATCCTTCCAAGAAATGTAGTTAGAGTTGCCCTCGTGTGCATACTCCAACCTCAAGCCATTGAAATACATTTTGATCTTGAATCAAGTGTCACACCAAGAAAATATTTCAAATTTGAATGTTATCCAACCCAAAAATCAACCTCTTCACTTTCCTCTTTTCCTAGGAGGTTCACAGCCCACCTAAGAGAAACTTGAGGGAAGTTCACACCCTGCCTGTGTATAGCCTACGAACTTGCCTGTCATGTTCGCACCCTGCTCCACTGTAGCCTGCGAGAATTCCAATGAAGTTCGCACCCTGCTTCACTGTTAGGGTGAGGGAAGTTCGCACCCTGCTAGTGTATTTGCCTGTGAGAATTCCAGTGAAGTTCACACCTTGCCTTTGTCTAGGGTGCGAGAATTATTTTTCCTCAAAATGAGCATAGTTTTCAGTACTACAGTTTGCACCCTTCTAGAGATGGGACCTACGAGAATACAATTTTATTCGCACCTCACTTCCGTAGCTTCGTGGCCTCCGTGGCTCTGATAACATGTAGAAATTTCGATACAAATTAATGTATTCCTACTATTCTCCTGATCTAACAATTCCTGCCACTTGTTAAATATAGAATCGCTTCTACTATTATTATTGCGGAAGCAATTAAACCATGATCACAACCACAATGCACAAAGTGAAATATCAATAACACACAACACAAAAGTTTTACCGGGAAAGCGTAAAGCTAAAAACCCCACTATCATATATTATGTATATCATGAATCATGAAACAATCTCATACAAAACTCTAATCCAAGAGCTCTCAGTACAATACAATCGTCTCAAATTATCATACACAAATTAGCAAATACATGCACCAATTTTCGTGTCCAGTCAACCTGCCTCCTCTGCACAAACTCTGCAATCTGAATTCTCTCAAACACATACAAATTGCCTCGTTTGCACATGCTCATAAGAATATTCATTGCATGTGTGAAAAAATCATAATTGATAGCCAAATTGTCCCTTTCACCTATTATCTCAACTGGATCTCCATTGGAACTAACATGCATGTAGTTAACCATGGCGAATCTTCAATTGCATGTGAGTTCACTGATTAACTAAACTCTCACTAGTGCATGTTTAGTTACAACTAGTACAACTGATATTAACTCACTTAACTACACTTATAATTCTGTTACAATTCCAAATCACTCAGTTATGAATGAGATAAAAGATTAATATTTATTGTCTAATTTAATTAAGGGAAAATTAAATTAGACACATGTTTCTTGTTGACTTTTCAACATTTGGATGACATGCCCTTCTCAAATATTTTGGTCTTGACAATCACTTATGCATAAATTGGGCTTCTTGATCCTCCTAAAACCTACAAAAAAAACGAGCACTTTCTTGCAATAAAATATGAGATCATGGAAGAAGAGAGGTGTACATGATCTCTTCATATAGAACATATGAAAAACAATTACTAGTTCTTATGAAACAAATCCAAGGGATAAAACAGCATGCACTTTTTACCTACCAATGAGTGGTGGCCACCTATACCTCCTTGTCGTATTTCGGTGATTACACAATCATTTGATGTCCAATTTAGGTGATTCTAAAGCCAAATGAAATTTGATTTAGAGGCATGTATCCAATAGAAACAATTTTTTAAAATTCCATGACATGATATGCCAAATCTTCTTAGGAACAACCTACATGACAGAGTTGTTTTTGAATTTCTGTCTAGACCAATAGTCACTATTTTGATCATAACATTTTTCGTTAAAGGTTGGATTGAAGCGATTCCACTTCTATATTAAATTATATTCATGTAGGTATCTCTTATAGAAACATGTTTTGAATACAAGAGGAATTGATGGGTCAAATATTCCAAGGGACAACCTAGGAAACAAAGTTTTAGGAATCCAAATTTAGGATAGACAATTAGTATTTTGGGCATAACTTTCTCATATAATGTTGAAATTGTGTAACATACCACTCTTGTGTGCACTGAGCGAACTTATCCTTTGAGGACACTTGCTTGCAAGTGATCCGGATTATTATACTATTGGTCATTTGATTATGATTATGAGGCATTATGGATATGATGATATGTTATTTTTTTGTATTTACATAGCAAGTGCTATTCACTGGGTTCTCCTGAGTGTGTAGGACTTTGGACCTTGAGGATGCAGAGGCATCGATGAAACCCCTTGGAATCTGAATCGAGTCAGGGAGTGGACTGTTGAGTTGAATATTGTTGATGTGACATATGTACTTATGATTAGATGTTATGATGATTGATTATTATTGCTGACATGATTCGTTCATGGATGCAGGTTGACGATAGCTTGCTGACCAGACTCACATGTGGAGTAGAGGTTGTTGGGTTATGAAAAAGGAACAAATATCTTCCTTTTTCCCACAATTCATGATATAATCTTGATTGACTTTTCAGTTAATTAGGGATAAATAGGATAGAAAATGATTAATATGTCTTCTAGAATTATTATTTCAGTTATATTAAATAAGATTCTAAAATACAATTGGAATTGTTTGATTTTGTTACAGGATTGGATAAATGTTGTCAAACCCAATATAGAAAAGGAGATCTTGAAGATGTGTAAGCTATTAGAGGTTGAGGAATTTTGGTGAAAAGAAATTTTGAAGATGATTGATTTTCTATATTGTAACTTTATAATAGTAAAGAAATCCTGAGGATCTCTCGATCCTCAAGATGGCTTAATTTACCTAGATTATTGTGATGTATAGAGAGTAATGGATCCCGAAAGGAATATAGAGAAGAATTCCATCCAAGTATTCAGAACTTAGAATTTCTCTGTGCAAGAATTTTTTGTAACTGTTGTACCATCTATGGAATCAATAAAATATTTGAGCTTTTTCACCATTTCTACATACTGAGTTTCTAGTAGTAGTGCTTTTGAGGAACAGGGGCCCAGTCTGAAGGAGTTAGTGTCTCAATTTGTAATCATATCAGTTTTGATTTTGTTTTTATGATTTAAATCTCCTTTACAATAGTTAAAGATAGATGAACAAGTGTGTTAATGCTTTATTGCTGAGAAGAGATTGATGACGCGACCCCTCCTCAACCCGTAGGTCAGAAGGTCACGTACTTAGGATCTTTCCTCTTCCACTAGCCCAAAGAGCTTTTAGAAATGGCTCCTCTATTTCCCTTTCGGGAAATCTTCACCCACAATTAACTTCGAGAAATTCCCCCTTATACTTCGGGAGATCGGACTTCGCACTTTCACAAATCCGGTGGTCAAGCACCTTGTCTCTCAATATCCGAAAACCCGAAAACAATCAATGCTTTACCTTTCCCCTCTATATTTCGGATTTCTCCTTATCGTGATTTCAGTGGTTGCGATGTCATCAACTTGTATCCTAGACTCCCAAATTCTGATTTACCAAACCTCTGATGCACTCGCAAGCTTTGACTTTTCAACGACCATTTATTCCATTGAGACTTCAGATTTCGAGATCTCATGAGCCCTAATGCAAGGATTTCGGAACTTTACCCCACGAAACCCCGAAATGGTCAATGGAATTTGACTTCCATGTCGATAATGCGCCACTTGTCCACATGTCGATTCTGTGGCCCACAAAATACTTTCTCCCTCAGGACTTCACGTTTCGTGATTTCATGACTCCTATTGCACAAATTTCAGGACTTCAATCTATGAAACCCCGAATAGAATTCCACGGGAAAATCCAATGGCTCCTTTGGCTTGAGTCTACGCTCTACTCCTTCTGAGCTTCAACCCCTTGAAAGCATTCTCCATACCTCCCCTACTCCTCCATGAGATTTGATGGCTCACGGGACTTCGTGAATTCTCCACAGAGAATTTCGATCATCCGTCTCCTTCCTTCACAAGGACTTCTGCAACCTTTTACCAAGTGGGTTTCCACGGTACTTAACTGCCTACAACCCAACTTGAAACACCTTCTCATTGTTCTAAGGCCCAAACTTCTTGTGCTTCCTTCGATGGTTTTGAAGGCTTTATCCTTCCTGAGCTTTCCCCAACTCTAAGTCTTTCAGAAAAATCCTGCTCGCACTCCTTGCGGCAGACCTTCAAACACCTTCAAGTGTTGAACTCCCTTCAACTCTCCGCACACCTGCAGGAGAAGCCTCTCAACAGGTCATTCAGGTTATGAAACCTGATGCTTCATTTGGCCCTTCAGGTTATTCAGGTTACGACTCTTGTGCCCAACTGCACTTCTGAGGGGATGAGAACAAAAGCTATCTTATCTGAGCTTTCAGAGATGAACCTATGAACCCTTTGTCAACGCACTCCTTGTGGACAATTCAACTGCACTCCTTGCAAGAACTTTTTCTCAGATAGAGAAACAATTGAAACTCATTCCTCTTACTCTCTCTCTCTCAGATTTCAAACATTCAACAAGAAATCATTCATACATACC
Organism: Picea engelmannii; assembly: GCA_009831015.1. Taxonomy (NCBI): domain Eukaryota; kingdom Viridiplantae; phylum Streptophyta; class Pinopsida; order Pinales; family Pinaceae; genus Picea; species Picea engelmannii. Next base: position 516,712 of record ML785552.1, read on the forward strand.
ATAAAAGAAATTGCATGACAGAAAGAGTAAAAAATTTATGAACATAACATTCAAAAATGCATACACAGAGAATATTTGAACACCATGAGTCTGAATCAAATCCTTCTTTGTATTGATCCAGAACTTCTGTACATGGAGTTCGGCTACAAAACTCTCTGCTTCTTCTCTTCTATGCTCTATGCTCTCAATTGGCATAGTCTCCTTCTATTTTCTTCTATTTTACAATACACAATGAGGGTGTCTATATCCCGTTTCCCTCTCTCATTCTAAACTGTCTAATCTAGAATTAAATTCTATCTACTTGCATTAACTACCATAAATTCCTTCTACCTACTAAGGACAAGAGCGGATCACTCAAGGTCCGTTTACATTTTACAAGTGTGCCTTCACTTGATGGCTTCATTTATGATTCAATATATTTCTAAATTCACGTTGGGGGATTTTCCAGCCGTCCTTTATCTCTGCGATGGCTCGCTTGATATGCTCCTGCATCATACTCCCTTGCTTGAAAATTTTAATGGGCTCCTCTCTATGAGCTCGTGTACAGTGTGTCCATGCCTCTGGACCTCTTCTTTGTTCTCCCAGCTGGCATCTTCAACTGGATGGCCTTTCCACTTGACCAAATATTCAAAGTATTTCTTTCTCCTGGTCTTCTTGTCGACCCTTTTGTCCAGTATGTGCTCCATCTGCGGATTTTCTACAACTGGCATCTTCTTTGTCCACTGGACCTCTGGATGTTCACTTTCTATCCCTACTTCCTTAGCTTTATATGGGTACAAATCCAAGATATTGAATATTGGGGAAATTCCGATCCCATTGGGTAATTCAATCTCGTAAGCATTCGCCCAAAATTTCTGTAAGACCTTACATGGTCTGATTTTCCTCATCTTTAGTTTATTATATGTTCCTCTCGGGAACCTTTCCTTTCTCAAATGTGCCAGAATCAAATCACCAACCTCAAATTGAAGTTGTCTAGTGTGTTGATATGCTCTGTGCTTATATTCCTAGCCTGAATTCTGCAATCGCTCCTTCACCTGGCTGTGAAGTTCCTTCTTCGCCTTTGCTAAATCTTCTTCACTAGTGCTCCTAATCGTAGTCTGTTCTGAATCTCTCAACTCAGAAATTCCTCTTAGCTGCATGCCATAGACAATCTAAAATGGACTATGCCCTGTGCTTTTGTTAACTGAGTCACTATAAGCAAACTCCACCTATGGTAATATGTTGTCCCACTGGATGTGGTGTCCTATCACCAAGGTTCTTATCAAGTCTCCCAGACTTTTGTTCACCACTTCTGTTTGTCCATCCGTCTAATGATGATAATCCAAACTAAATGAAAATTTATTTCCTAGCTTCTTTCACAAGGTCCTCCAAAATTGTCCTATGAACTTAGTGTCTCGATCTGAAACTATGCTCCTTGGCAAGCCATGAATTCGAATGACTTCTTTCAAGAATAAATTCACAATGTGAGTTGCATCACTGGTCTTCTGACATGGAATGAAGTGTGCCATCTTGGAAAATCTATCCACCACCATAAAGATTGAGTCAAAACCTCTTTGTGTTCTTGGCAACCCCAATATAAAATCCATGCTGATTGCATCCCACGGCCTCTCAGGTATGGGAAATGGTTGATAAAACCATGGATTCTGTCTCCTACCCTTCGAATGCTGGCAAATTTTGCATCTATCCACAAATCTCTTGATGTATTCTCACATTCCCGGCCAAAAGTATGACTCATTCGATTTTACGAACGTCTTGTCGTGACCAAAGTACCCGACCAATCCTCCACTATGTTTCTCCTTCAACAGATTCTCCCTCATGGAGCATTTTGGAATACAAATCTAATTAACTTTAAATAGTAATCCTTCCTGGATCAATTATTCTACCCATTGGCTTCTATCTTTGAGAATTTGATTCTCAGTTGCTTCATACGCCTCCTTAAAATATGGATCATACCTATATATGTCTTTGAGATCATCAAAACCCAATGTTTTGACTTTGAGCTCCTGCAATAACAAACACTTCCTGCTCAAAGCATCAACAACTTTGTTAGCGGTACCAAAAATATGTTTAATCACAAAAGTAAAGTTCTGCAAATATTCAACCCATTTAACATGTCTCTAATTCAAATTTTCCTGTTGAGTCACAAACTACAATGCATGATTGTCACTGTATAAGACAAACTCTTTCGGGATCAAGTAATATCTCCATTTCTTCAATGCCTGGATAATAGCATAGATCTCCTTATCACACGTGGAGTATTTCACCTTGGCTTCATTCAGCTTCTCATTGAAGTATGCTATTGGTCTGTCATATTGACTCAAGAATGCCCCTATTGCAAATCCACTTGCATTGCATTTCACCTGAAATGTCTTTTGGAAATATGGCAACACCAAAATTGGTTGTTCTGTAATATTCCTCTTCAACAAATTAAAAATCTTCTTAGCCTTTTCTGTCCAGTGAAAAGACTTGTGTCTTTTCTTCACTGTGTCCATCATCGGTTCACTAATTCCATTGAAATTCCTAATGAACTTTCGGTAGAAAATAGCCAATCTATGAAAACTTCTCACCTCAAATATACTCTTCGGTGATGGCCAATTCTTGATCACTTCCACCTTATCTGGATACATCCTCAATTTATCTACAGAAATAACAAATCCCAAATAAATGAGATCTGTCTTCATGAATGAGGATTTCTTCATGTTTATCAATAGCTTCTCTTGCTATAATTTCTGCATGACTGTAGCCAAATGTTTCAGATTGTAGCACCCGTCCATAGAATGCTAAGCAATTAACAATTTATTCAAACACATACACAATAACAACTTCGTTTTAGCATAATTCCATTTTCATTTACTCAATTATTCTACATCTGCTCAATGATAAATTTAATAACATGATGAAATAAGTAGTAGGCTAACTTTAAGATTTAAGAGCTTAAAACATAAGTATACTCAAAACATCAATAACAAAATATCACTGAAAAATACCTCCTCCTTAGCTTGTCGAAGCTCACCGGTTGNNNTGTAGTCCTGGACGCTTCCAAGTATTCTTTTCCCGCTTGCCTAGAGTGAAACAACGGAATCCTCCCTGCCAACTAGGAGCCTAGCCGGCTTCCTAGCTCCAAGAAACCTTTCGGTTTCTTGGCCCTCCGTGCCCGTGACCCCAAGAACA
>ML785552.1:530689-548738 GCA_009831015.1 Picea engelmannii
TTAATGGCCTAAAGCCGACATAAATAAAATAACATTACTAATCTAAATCACAACTAATGGCATAAATCCGACATAAATAAAATAACATTACTAATCTAATATGCCCCAATTAAGTGGTAATGAGCCAATATTAGGGCTTAACAGATGATCAATCGTCTCCAGCTCCAGCTTTTATACCATCTCTGTAGAAACAAGATTATCTGTGCTACCACTATCCAAAATGAACTTGCATACCCTATCCTTGGTTTTGCAAGCAGTCCGGAAAATCCTGTTTCTTTGGACTGAACTCTCCACCTCCTTCTCTGGTGTAAAAAAATCTTTTCAAATCATCAACGATCTTCCACCTTCAACATATTCTGCCTCAACATCCCACCCCTGAGCTTCGGGGATGTGATTATTTCCTCCTACTTTATTTTTATTTGGACACTCATAAGACTTGTGCCCATTCTTTCCACATGTGAAGCATGTTATTACTCCACCTCTTCCTCTTCCTCTACCTCTAGTACGAGGAAAAATATTATTATTAGCATAATCTCCTCTGTGTTCGGTATGCTTCCCTCTCTGTTCAACATATTTCCCTTGCTGTGAGCTTCCATGTCTCTCAGTTCGAGTCTGAGGTTTCTTCTAGTCTTCCTTGGGTTTCTGAATTTTATTCTGGGCAACTGATTTTCCTTTGGGATGACTTCTGCTTCGGCCTCTTTGACCCTACTTTCGGCTCAGCTTCTCTTTCACTCTTAGAGACATCTGATAAGCATATTCCACCATTCGGATGGTTACCATGCACATGTCATCCTGAATGTCATATCTTAGACCATTCATGTATCTGGAAACCTTTTCATCATCGCTCTCCCGATGACCTGCCCTGATGTTCAGCCTGTAGAATTCTTCAGTGTATTCCTTCACTGTCATCAGCTTCTGTCTCAAGTTTTGCATCCTTCGAAACAGATTGATCTGGAAATCTATGGGGATGAATTTCACCTTCATCTTTGCGATCATCCTATCCCAACTCTTGATCTTCTAGTTGCCTTTGCAGCATCTTTCAGCTTGTAGTTCATCCCACCACAATGTTGCATGTCCCTTCAGTCTTGTGACAACATGTTTGACCTTCTTGTCCTCTTCGACATATTCATAGTCAAAATATGTGTCCAGACCTCTAATCCAGTCTAGAAGCTCCTCTACATCCAGATTTCCCTCATAAACTGGAATGTCCATGTTCTCTCTTCCACCCATTCTTGCAATATCCCTAATCAATCGTTCGTTTGCTGCATCGTTGGTTGAAACTTCTTCCCCTTCATGTTCAACCTCAATTTCACTTTCAGAATCACTAAGATCCCCAACACTGAATGTATGTCTCTCTGTTGTCTCCATGTCTTCGAGTCTCGTGTGTAAGTCTCACACTTCTATCTTCATGGCTGGATCAAGCATCTACCTACCCCTTCTTCTCGACATTTCCCTCTCCTCTCGTTGATCGAGTGTTTGTCAGTCCCTTCTCCTCTGCGGCATGATGAATTCTCCTTTTCCCTACTCCAGAAAGCAAAGAAACCTTTCTATGCTCTGATACCAAAAATGATGACGTGATCCCTCCTCAACCAGTAGGTCAGAAGGTCACGTACTCAGGAAATCTGCACCCACAATTAACTTCGAGAAATTCCCCCTTATACTTCGGGAGATCAGACTTCTCACTTTCACGAATCCGGTGGTCAAGCACCTTTTCTCTCAATCTCCAAAAACCCGAAAATAGTCAACGCTTGACCTTTCCCCTACTTATTTTGGATTTCTCCTTATCACGATTTCAGTGGTTGCGATGTCAAGAAACTTGTCTCCTCGACTCCCGAATCCAGATTTACCAAACCTCCGATGCGCTTGTAATCTTTGACTTTTCAACGACCCTTTATTCCATCAGGACTTCGTATTTCGTGATTTCACGAATCCTAATGCAAGGATTTCGGAACTTTACCCCACGAAACCCCGAAATGGTCAATGGAATTTGACTTCCATGTCGATAATGCACCACCTATCCACCTGCCGATTCTGTGGCCCACAAAATCCTTTCGCCCTCGGGACTTCGCATTTCGTGATTTCGCGAGTCTTGTTGCACAAATTTCAGGACTTCAATCTACGAAACCCAAAATAGAATTCCACGAGAAAATCCAACGGCTCCTGTGGCTTGAGTCTACGCTCTACTCCTTCTAAGCTTGAACCCCTCAAAAGCATTCACCATAACTCCCCTGCTCCTCCGTAAGATCTGATGGCTCACGGGACTTTGTGAATTCTCCACAGAGAATTCCAATCGTCCATCTCCTTCCTTCACAAGGACTTCTGCAACCTTTTACCAAGTGGGTTTCCATGGTACTTAACCACCTGCGACCTAACTTGAAACACCTTCTCACTGTTCCAAGGCCAAAACTTCATGTGCTTCCTTTGATGGTTTTGAAGGATTTATCCTTCCTGAGCTTTCCCCAACTTTGAGTCTTTCAAAAAATTCCTGCTCGCACTCCTTGCGACAGACCTTCAAACACCTTCAAGTGTTGAACTCCCTTCGACTCTGTGCACACCTGCAACAACACCCTCTCAACAAGTCATTTAGGTTATGAAACCTGATGCTCCATTTGGCCTGTGCACACCTTGCATGACTACTGTGCCCAACTACACTTTTTAGGGGATGAGAATAAAAGCTATCTTTTTTGAGATTTCAGAGATGAACCTCTGAACCCTTTTTCAAAGCACTCCTTGCGAACAATTCAACTGCACTCCTTGCCATAACTCTTTCTCAGATAGAGAAATAATTGAAACTCATTCCTCTTAATCTCTCTCTCTCATATTTCAAACATTCAACAAGAAATCATTCATACATGGCATAAAACCAATTGCATGACAGAGAGAGTAAAACATTCATGAGCATAACATTCAAAAATGCATACACAAAGAATATTTGAACACCATGAGTCTGAATCAAAGCCTTGTTTGTATTAATCCAGAAATTTTGTACATGGAGTTTGGCTACACAACTCTCTGCTTATTCTCTTCTATTCTCTATGCTGTCAACTGGCATAATCTCCTTCTATTTTCTTCTATTCTTCTATTCTCTTCTATCCTACAATACAAAATGAGGGTGTCTATATCTCGTTTCCCTCTCTCATTCTAAACTTTCTAATATAGAATTAAATTCTATCTACTTGCATTAACTACCATAAATGTCTTCTACCTACTAAGGATGAGATTGGATCGCTCAAGGTCCATTTACATTTTACAAGTGTGCGTTCACTTGATGGATTCATTAATTATTCAATATATTTCTAAATTTGTGCTGGGCACTTTTCCAGTCATCCTTTATCACCATGCTAGCTCACTTGAGATGCTCCTGCATCATACTCCCTTGCTTGAAAATTTTCATGGGCTCTTTTCCATGAACTCATGCATGGTGTGTCCATGCCTCTGGACCTCTACTTCATTCTCCCAATTGGCATATTCAACTAGATGGCCCTTCCACTTGACCAAATATTCAAAGTATTGCTTTCGCCTGGTCTTCTTCCCGACCCTTTTGTCCAGTATGCGCTCCATCTGCGGATTTTCTGCAACTGGCATCTGCTTTTTCCATTGGACCTCTGGCTGTTCACTTTCTGTCCCTGCTTCCTCAGCTTTATATGGGTACAAATCCGAGATATTGAATATCGGGGAAATTCTGATCCCATCGAGTAATTCAATCTCGTAAGCATTCGCCCCAAATTTCTTTAAGACCTTACATGGTCTGATTTTATTCATCTTTAGTTTATTATATGTTCCTCTCGGGAACCTTTCCTTTCTCAAATGTGTCAGAATCAAATCACCAACCTCAAATTGAATTTGTCTCCTGTGCTGATCTTCTCTACGCTTATATTCCTGGCTAGAATTCTGCAATCGCTCCTTCACTTGGATATGAAGTTCCTTCATCGCCTCTGCAAAATCTTCTACAATAGTGCTCCTAATCGCAGTCTCTTCTAAATCTCTCAACTTAGAAATTCCTCTCAGCTGCATGCCATAGACAATCTGAAATGAACTCTGCCCCGTGCTTCTGTTAACTGAGTCGTTATAATAAAACTCCACTTGTGGTAATATGTTGTCCCACTAGATGTGGTGTTCTGTCACCATGCTTCTTAGCAAGTCTCCCAGACTTCTGTTCACCACTTATGTTTGTCCATCCATCTGAGGATGATAAGATGAACTAAATGACAATTTAGTTCCCAGCGTCTTCCACAAGGTTTTCCAAAAGTGTCCTATGAACTTAGTGGCTCGATCTGAAACTATGCTCCTTGGAAAGCTGTGAAGTCGAATGACTTCTTTGAAGAACAAATTCGCAATGTGAGTTGTGTCACTGGTCTTCTGACATGGAATGAAGTGTGCCATCTTGGAAAATCTATCCACCACCACAAAGATTGAGTCAAAACCTCTTTGTGTTCTTGGCAACCGCAATATGAAATCCATGCTGACTACATCCCATAGCCTCTTAGGTATGGGAAATGGTTGATAAAACCCTGTATTCTGTCTCTTACCCTTCGAATGCAAGAAAATTTTTCATTTTTCCACAAATCTCTTGACATCTTCTCACATTCCCGGCCAAAAAAATGACTCATTCAATTTTGCAAACGTCTTGTCGTGACCAAAGTGCCTGGCCAATCCTCCACTGTGTTTCTCCTTCAGCAGATTCTCCCTCATGGAGCATTTTCGAATACAATGTTGATTACCTTTAAACAATAATCCTTCCTGGATCATGTATTCTACCCATTGTCTTATGTCTCTAAGAATTGGATTCTCAGCTGCTTCATATGCCTCCTTAAAATCTAGATCATCCCTATATATGTCCCTGAGATCATCAAAACTCAATGTTTTGACTTTGAACTCCTACAATAGAAAACACTTCCTGCTCAAAGCATCAACAACTTTGTTAGCAGTACCAAAAATATGTTTAATCACAAAAGTAAAGTTCTGCATATATTCAACCCATTTAACATGTCTCTGATTCAACTTTTCCTATTGAGTCACAAACTGTAATGCATGATTGTCACTGTATAAGACAAACTCTTTCAGGATCAAGTAATGTCTCCATTTCTTCAATGCCTGGATAATAGCATAAAACTCCTTATCATACGTGGAGTATTTCACCTTGGATTCATTCAGCTTCTCATTGAAGTATGCTATTGGTCTGTCATCTTGACTCAAGAATGCCCCTATTGCAAATCCACTTGCATCGCATTTCACCTGAAATGTCTTTTGGAAATCCGGCAACACCAAAATTGGTTGTTCCGTAATCTTCCTCTTCAACAAATTAAAACTCTTCTCAGCCTCTTATGTCTAGTGAAAAGACTTGTGTCTTTTCTTCACTGTGTCCATCATCGGTGCACTAATTCCACTAAAATTCCTAATGAACTTTCGGTAGAAACTAGCCAATCCGTGAAAACTTCTCACCTCAAATATACTCTTCGGTGATGGCCAATTCTTGATCACTTCCACCTTATCTGGATCCATCCTCAATTTATCTACAGAAATAAAAAATCCCAAATAAATGAGCTATGTCTTCATGAATGAGGATTTCTTCATGTTTATCAACAACTTCTCCTGCTGTAATTTCTGCATGATAGTAGCCAAATGTTTCAAATGCTCAACCACTGTTTTATTGAAAACCAGTATGTCATCAAGATATACGATAAAAAAAATTCCAGTGAACTCCCTTAGGAGTTCATTCATCAACCTCATGAAGGTACTCGATGTATTTGTTAAGCCAAATGACATAACAAGCCATTCATACAACCCGTCGTTGGTTTTGAATGTTTCCTTCCATTCATCACCTTCTGTCATGTGGATTTCATGATAACCACTTTTCAAATCAATCTTTGAAAAGAATTTAGCTCCACTCAAGCAATCCATCAGATCATCTATCCTTGGAAATGGAAATCTGTACTTGATGGTTATATTGTTGATCACCCTTGAGTCAATACACATCCTCTAGCCTCCGTCCTTCTTCAGACTGAGTACTTTCGGAACATCACACAGACTCCAGCTTTCCTTGACCAAAACTTTGTCCAACAAATCCTGGACTTGTCTTTTGACCTCTTCATTCTCCTGCGTCGTCAATCTGTACACTCCTTTGTCTGGAAAACTGGCTCCTAGTATGAGATCAATATGATGACTCACACTTCTAATCAGTGGTAACGAATGAGGTAGTTCATCCACTACTATGTCAGTGAACTCTTCCAACAGTTCCTTAACCTCTTCTGGTAAATCATCTACTCTTGTGCTGGTCAAAACAATTCTAGGATTCTTGACCACAATGAACTATGGATCCTCCTTCTTTTTAACCTCTGTAAGAAGTTCCTTCCCACTCATGAGAAGTACAGTGTTGCTTACTTCCAGTTTCACCTCCTTATCTTTGATTGGAAGCAACATGTGAGTCCTCCAATTCTTTTCTAGGGTGTATGTGTTCATTCTCCCATCATGAATCACATTCCTGTCATATTTCCATGGTCTACACAGCAATAGATGACAAACATCCATGGGAATGACATCATAGAGTATCTTATCATTATATCCTCCTATCTTAAATTCAACTAAACACTATTTAGTGACAGTTACCTGATGTCCTTTTTGTAGCCACGAAACTCTGTATGGGCTTGGATGATCAATCATCTCCAGCTCCAACTTTTCTACCATATCTGTAGAAACGATATTATCTGTGCTACCACTATCCACAATGACCTTGCATACCCTATCCTTGGTTTTGCAAGCAGTCCAGAAAAGCCTGTTTCTTTGGACTGAAATCTCAACCTCCTTCTCTGGTGTAAAAATAGATTTTCACATCATCAACGATCTTCCGCCTTCAGAATATTTTTCCTCAACATCCCACCTATGAGCTTCGGTGATGTGATTCTCTCCTCCTTCTTTCTTTTTATCTGGACACTCGTAAGACTTGTGCCCATTCTTTCCACATGTGAAGCATGTTATTACTCCACCTCTTCCTCTTCATCTACCTCTGGTATGAGGAAAAATATTATTATCAGCATAATCTCCTCTGTGTTTGGTATGCTTCCCTCTTTGTTCATCATATTTCCCTTGTTGTGAGCTTCCACCTCTCTGAGTTCGAGTCTGAGATTTCTTCCAGTCTTCCTTGGGTTTCTAATTTTTATCCTAGGCAACTGATTTACCTTTGGGGGTACTTCTGCCTCAGCCTCTTTGACCCTACTTTCAGCTCAGCTTCTCTTCTGCTTTCAAAGCCATCTGATAAGCATCTTCCACCGTCTGGATGGTTACCATGCACATCTCATCCTGAATGTCGTATCTCAGACCATACATGTATCTAGCAACCTTTTCATCATTGCTCTCCCGATGACCTGCCTTGATGTTCAGCCTATAGAATTCTTCAGTGTATTCCTTCATTTTCATCAGCTTCTGTCTCAAGTTTTTCATCCTTCGAAATAGAGTGATATGGTAATCTCTCGGGATGAATTTCGCCTTCATCTTTCCGATCATCCTGTCCCAGCTCTTGATCTTCTACTTTCCTTTGCAGCGTCTGTCATCTTGTACTTCATCCCACCACAATGTTGCATGTCCCTTTAGTCTTGTGACAACATGTTTGACCTTCTTGACCTCTTCGACATCTTCATAGTCAAAATATGTGTCCAAATCTCTAATCCAATCTAGAAGCTCCTCTGCATCCAGATTTCCCTCATAAACTGGAATGTCCATTTTCACTCTTGCACCCATTCTTGCAATAGCCCTAATCAATCGTTTGTTTGGTGCATCTTCGGCTACAACTTCTTCCCCTTCATGTTCAACCTCAATTTCACTTTTGGAATCACTAAGATCCCCAACACTGACAGTACGTCTCTGTGTTGTCTCCATGTCTTCGAGTCTGGTGCATAAGTCACTCATCTCTCTCTCCATGGCTGGATTAGGCATTTGCCTACCCCTTCTTCTCGGCATTTCCCTCTCCTCTGGTGGATTGGGTGTTTTCTTATCCCTTCTCCTCGGTGGCATGATGAATTCTCCTTTTCCATGCTACAAAAAGAAAAGAAACCTTTCTATTCTCTGATACCAAAAATGATGACGTGACCCTCCTCAACCCACAGGTCGGAAGGTCACATACTCAGGATCTTTCCTCTTCCACTGGCCTGAAGAGCTCTCGGAAATGGCTCCTCTATTTCCCTTTTGGGAAATCTTCACCCACAATTAACTTAGAGAAATTCCCCCTTATACTTCGGGAGATTGGACTTCGCACTTTCGCGAATCCGGTGGTCAAGTGCCTTGTCTCTCAATCTCCGAAAACCTGAAAATAGTCAACGTTTGACCTTTTACCTCTCTATTTTGGATTTCTCCTTATCGCGATTTTGGTGGTTGCGATGTCAAACAACTTGTCTCCCCGACTCCTGAATCTCAATTTAATGAACCTCTGATGCACTAGCAAGATTTGACTTTTCAACGACCCTTTATTCCATCGAGACTTCGTATTTCGCAATTTTGCGAATCCTAATGCAAGGATTTCGAAACTTTACCCCACAAAACGATGAAATGGTCAATGGAATTTGACTTCCATGTCGATAATGCACCACCTATCCACCTGCCGATTATGTGGCCCACAAAATCCTTTCACCCTCAGGACTTCACGTTTCATGATTTCGCGAGTCCTGTTGCACATATTTTGGGACTTCAATCTATGAAACCCCAAATAGAATTCCACAGGCAAATCCAACGGCTCCTGTGGCTTGAGTCTATTCTCTACTCCTTCTGATCTTGAACCCCTCAAAATCATTTTTCGTAACTCCCCTACTCCTCCGTGAGATCTAACGGCTCACGGGACTTCATGAATTCTCCATAGAGAATTACGCTCATCCGTCTCCTTCCTTCACAAGGACTTCTGCAACCTTTTACCATGTGGGTTTCCACGATACTTAACCACCTGCGACCAAACTTGAAACACCTTCTCATTGTTCCAAGGCCCAAACTTCCTGTGCTTCCTTCGACGATTTTGAAGGCTTTATCCTTCCTAAGATTTCCCCAATTCCGAGTCTTTCATAAAACTCCTGCTCCCACTCCTTGCGGTAAACCTTCAAACACCTTCAAGTGTTGAACTCCCTTCAACTCTGCACACACCTGTTGCGGAAGCCTCTCAACAAGTCATTCAGGTTATGAAACCTGATGCTCCATTTAGCCTGTGCACACCTTGCATGGCTCCTGTGCCCAACTGCACTTCTGAGGGGATGAGAACAAAAGCTATCTTATCTGAGATTTCAAAGACGAACCTCTGAACCCTTTGTCAATGCACTCCTTGCGGACAATTCAACTGCACTCCTTGTAGGAACTCTTGCTCAGATAGAGAAACAATTGAAACTCATTCCTCTTACTCTCTCTCTCTCTCAAATTTCAAACATTCAACAAGAAATCATTCATACATAGCATAAAATCAATTGCATGACAGAAAGAGTAAAACATTCATGAGCATAACATTCAAAAATGCATACACAGAGAATATTTGAACACCATGAGTCTGAACCAAAGCCTTCTTTGTATTAATCTAGAACTTTTGTACATGGAGTTTGGCTACACAAATCTCTTCTTCTTCTCTTCTATGCTCTATGCTCTCGATTGGCATAATATCCTTGTATTTTCTTCTATTCTTCTATTCTCTTCTATTTTATAGTACACAATGAGGGTGTCTATATCCCATTTCACTCTCTCATTCTAAACTGTCTAATCTAGAATTAAATTCTATCTACTTGCATTAACTACCATAAATGCCTTCTACCTACTAAGGATGAGAGCGGATCACTCAAGGTCCATTTACATTTTACAAGTGTGCCTTCACTTGATGGCTTCATTAATAATTCAAGATATTTCTAAATTCACACTGGGCGCTTTTCCAGTCGTCCTTTATCTCCGCGCTGGCTCGCTTGAGATGCTCTTGCATCAGAGATAGACGTTTTGGTTTGAATGTTAATGATTGTTGTTCCAACTTCCATTATTGTTGTTTGTTGCTTGATAGCTCCTCACATTTTCATAGGCATTGTTCCTTTTACTTAGATTCACATTTGTCGTTCCTTTCAGTTAAGTTACATTTGCCATTCCTTTCAATTAAGTTGCAATTGTTAATCCTTTCAGTTAAGTTACGTTTGTTGTCCCTTTCGATTAGATTATAATTTTTGTTCTTTCTACAGATAGAGTAATTCACTATTTCCTTTTCAACAATTTGATTCATAGTTGATAGTTAATTCTGCAAGTCCTTACTTAGATTCAATCACTTCTTTTTAGTTGAATGAATTCAACAGATTAGTTAGTTCCTTTTCATTCGCAACATGGTAGTAATCAGATTTCAATTTTGTTAAGTAAGATATTAGTCTAAGAATATTTAATGAACATTTGAGGAACTTGATTGTGGATAAACTCAGGTTTTCTTTAACTACGTGATTTTAGCTTCTATGAGCTATCTGCATATACTTTTTTGGTATTCTTGAGATAAAAGACGAATCCTCATGTTGACAAATTAATGTTAAACTAAGGTTTTTTTTAGACATCTTTAGAGCCTAACATTTTACCATTGTTGTTGGGGAGAATGTCAAAGGTAGCATAGGTTGTGTCTCTAGAGGACCAAGTATTGAATACGAAAGGTAAGAACCTATGTAGGCGATAAGTAAGATGCTAATGCCAACGCTTACCTCTAGTTGACACTTAAGAGGTTATATAGGTGTTTCTTTTTGAATTTATTTTTGCGTGAAGTGTGTATGACTAAGAAGCAAGATCTTGAAAAAACAAAACCCCCACCAAAAACTACCAAAGCATAGGGCTCAGTGCTCCCTGGGAGAAGAACTTTCATAGACGACGTCATCCAAAAAGATGAATCTCAAGATTCAGTTGGACCTAGGAAAGAACCTATCTAAATCCCTCAGGCAACAATTTCATCAATTGCAGCCAATGTTGAGATTCATAGAAAAAATGAAAGGATTGAGCAAAGCTTTCAAATCACAGATCTTCCACCCTTGAACCCTTTAGAAGAGGGAAATTCTTGTAATCTAGAGGAAGGAGAAGGAGAAACCAATGGGATTGCCAAGAAAGACCCATCACCACCCCCTGATCCTGAATCTCCTATAAAATAAGAAGGCATACTTGAAATCCTAGATAAAGGGAGTGCAATCAAATCCCTTATAGGATCAAATAATCAACCACCTCAAATAGAACACCCGGATCAAGAAATTTGTGAACATTTTTGGCACATTTTTTATTAAATGGAACAACCAAATCAACAATGACCCCAAACCTCCACGTTGGAAAATCTGATAGTTGATCCAATCGCCAATGCTCCCATGAAATCAATCCCCCTACAGAACTTGCCAACCTTCCATGGATTTATTTCAAAAGACCCAGATGCATTCTTATTCATATTTGATGTCCTATGGAGAGGGTATGATTACACCTTTGAACCCCAAAAATTAAAACTGTTCCCCTCCACCTTGAAGGGAGTATCTCTACGTTGGTTTATGGGATTGGGAGGTGGAACCATTAACTCATGGGATGAGATGAAACAATCCTTCTTGACAAAATATCAGGATTATTATAGAACCAGGGACCTAAAAGATAAAATCTTTCAAATGAGTGCAAAAGAAAATGAATCATTAGAAGAATATGGTGAGAGGTTTCAGTATAACTTGCATAGATCGCCCTATGGTACATTACCAGGTGAAGTAATTAAATCAACTCTGATTAAATGTATGAAGGATGAATGGGTAGAAACATTGAATCTAATTGGGAAGGGTGACATTTATCAATAAACTTATGATAACATCATTCTATTGTGTATCAGGTGCTCATGAGGAAGTACACATACCAGATCAGGAATGCAGACTCCCCTCACTGGAAATAGCAATATTACCAGTGGGGGTGTTATGCAAGATGAAGTTGGTAATCTCTTAGAAAATTTCAAAACAGATATTCTGAGCACTCTGACGACACAATTGGATGTATTGCAGGCCAAACAGAAAAAAATAGAAGAAGAAAAGACTTTGGCAATATTTTTCCACAGATGTAGAAAAAAACATGGTCTAAGGGAATATCCTTTGGATTTGGTTCAGGTTTGCACTATTTTCACCAAGGATCATGACAGAGAGCAATGCCCATCACTCCTTTGAATGAAATCTATCTTTAGAGAAGAAGAAGAGGATACATAACCATTATATATGATGGCTCAATGTCATCAATGGCAGGCCTGGCCTCCAAATACACTCCAGGACCCCTCCTCTTTCTTTTCTGGATAGTATAATCAACAACAAAATTATGGAAACACATGGCAGGGCCAACCATTTACTAATTAGAACTAGAAGCCCCAACAATACCCACTTGCAAATCCCACTTGGCTAAACCAACCCGCTGCAAATCCTATCTGACATAATCATCCAACTGAAAATCCCACTTGGTCTAACTTGCAATACCCCACCCCATCTTGGAAAAACTCAAATAACTCCTACCCTTCACATTGGCCAAACATGACTGCCGAAAACCCAAATTGGAACCAGAATTGGCAACACCCCATGGGGATAAACAATCAACCCATGCGGATGGCCCCTCAAACCCAACCCAAGTTGCAAGCTCCACTCCAACTGCCCCAAAACCCTCAATCGCAATTGCACCCCCAATTACCAGCCCAACCCCACCTAAATCCTAATAATAGACCGACTCAGCTCATCCAGATCATGTAGAATGGGGAAGGGGAAACCAACTCGGTGGGGTGCAATGAACTCCGGTTGAGATCGGGGCGTATAATCTCTCCTCGAGAAAATAACATTTTCCAAGGGCAGGAGAATGAAAATAACAAATAACCAACAATATCACCCTTTACTGTGGTAATAACAGAATAAATCAAGCAGGGGGGGAACATAGTCGAGTCACAAGATCCTGATAAGTATGCAACTCCTTCTCCTCTGTTCCCTGAAATATTGATGATAGAAAAACCTGTCATGTATCCTAAATTCGACATTGTAGGGGAACTCAAGAATTTATATGTCAAGATCCCACTCCTACGGGCTCTCCAAGACATTCCAATTTATGCAAAGACGATCAAGAAACTATGTGGGAAGAAGCCTGTTAGGAAAATTAAAAATTCATCATCAACAGTTCGCATAGTAGGAGCCTTGTCTGATATAATTCTAGGTAGACAAGAACCAGTCAAATATGCAGATCCAGGGAACCCCATAGTAACAGTTCACATACAGGGATATTATTTTCCAAGTACACTAGTTGATTTGGGAGTGGTCATCAATATACTGACTATGGAAACCTGCAACAGCCTGGGTTTTGACTCCTTCGAGCCCACCTCAATTATGTTACAATTGGTTGATCAATCAGTGGTTAGACCAATCGACACACTATATGACATAGAAATCTTAGTCGACTCTTGGGAATATCCAGTGGATTTCCTCATAATCAACCCAAGAATTGGACTCGAAGGGCATCCATTGATACTGGGCAAACCATGGCTCGCAAAAGTTGATGCTTACATAGGATGTCGAACAGGTAACATGAAAATTGCTAGATGTGGTGTCACAAAAAATATCATCTTATATCCTCCAGCCAAGCCAAGCCCGACTTTCATATATCCACAATTTCCACCACCATTGTATCCAGAAAAGGATTTACAAGCCCCTATCACGCTAGAAGAATCTGTCAAACTCAAGAACTAGCTAGAGGATGATGTAATCAGTAGGTTTATTAACAGCCCAACCACTGTGGGTAATATGACATGCCATATGATCCAAGCTGTTCTAGATTGTGAAGCATAGGGAGACTCACTAGAATATTTAATGTAACAACAAATACCGACTACCATTGTTCATAACAACAAATCCATTGAGATTGCACCAGGGAAGTCTCTAAACATTAATGCCAATTTAGATGAGGAACAACAACAAAACATGATTCAAGTCCTTTCTAAATACCAACAAGCTTTTGCCTGGGAGTATTCTGACATGAAAGGTATTGATTCGCAACTCTGCACACACCACATTTATATTGAGAAAGATGCACGACCTATCTAACAACCGTAGAGAAGACTGAAATGGATATTGTTAAAGAAGAATTAAAAAAGTTGTTGGATGTAGATTTCATATATCCTATCTCAAATAGTTGGTGGGTTTCCCCATTAGTGATCGTCCCCAAGAAAAATGGGAAATGGAGAATTTGTGTTCACTACAAGGAACTTAAAAAAGCCACTCAAAAGGACCACTTCCCCTTACCTTTCATCGATCAGGTCCTGGATACTTTGGCAGAGAATAAATTATTTTCTTTTATAGACGGTTTTAGTGGCTACAATCAGATCCAGATTGCCCCAGAAGATCAATATAAAACTACATTCACATGCCCCTAGGGTACCTTTGCATATAGAGTATTTCCCTTAGGACTTTCTAATACTCCAGCCACATTCGAAAGGGCCATCCTGAGCATATTCAACGATTTTATCAATGAAGGGCTTGAATTTTACATGGATGATTTCACTCCTTATGGTGATGAATTCTATCAAGCACTGAATAATCTAGAGAAGGTACTAGAATGGTACATTGCTACAAGGTAATGTTTAAGCCATGAAAAAATGTCACATGATGATGATGGAAGGTGTGGTACTAGGGAATTATATTTCTGCAGATGGAATTAGAGTAGATCCAACAAAAATAGAGGTAATCCTTAATCTACCTACACCGCACACACAAACTGAGGTACATAGTTTCCTTGGTGCTTTGGGATACTATCGCAGATTTATGGAAAATTTTGCAAGAACCGCTGCACCTTTACATGATTTGAATGGTAATGTGGAGTTTTAGTGGTCCAACAAGTGTGATGTGGCATTTGCAAGACTCACGAAGCTGATCTCGATAGTACTAGTGTTGAAGGGACCAAATTGGAAAATACCATTTCACATCTCCACCGATGCATCAGATATTTCCATAGGCATTGTCCTTGGATAGGAAGAAGACAAAAAACCCTACACCATTTATTTTATTAGCAAGAATCTTTCTCCAACTGAGCTTAATTATACAGTAAGAGAAAAGAAGTTTTAGATATTATACATGCCATCAATAAATTTCATCATTATATAGTAGGATATCCAGTTATTATG
This sequence comes from Picea engelmannii, assembly GCA_009831015.1. Classification (NCBI taxonomy): domain Eukaryota; kingdom Viridiplantae; phylum Streptophyta; class Pinopsida; order Pinales; family Pinaceae; genus Picea; species Picea engelmannii. The sequence goes on from ML785552.1 coordinate 545,814, forward strand.
TATACTCATCATTATGCTATTAAATATCTAGCTAATAAACTGATTACTAATGGACAGGTCACTTGGTCATTCCTACTATTTCAGGAATTTGACATCACCATCAAAGATCGACCCGGGAGAAAAAAATCTCATCGTAGACTTCCTATCCCGCATACCCAAAATAGATGACTCCTTAACAGTTGAAGATCAATTTCTAGATGAGCATCTGTTTTCCATCACCACAAAGCCGCCTTGGTACACTGTTGTGGAAAATTATCTGGCAATGGGAAAATTACCAGCACATCTATCATCAAGGGAAAGAAAACTAATCGTCTAGCGTAGCGCACGACTCACTTGGATCAGTGGATATCTCTTCCACACAGGAGCTGACCTCCAGATCCGCAGATGCATATGAGATGACGAAATCTATGACATATTGAAGGTAGGACATGACAAGCCCTGTGGTGGGAATTTTGCAGATCACAGTACTGGACACAAAATTTTACAGATGGTCTATTATTGGCCCTCAATATTCAGAGATGAAAAGAAATAGGTCCATACATGCGATAGTTGTCAGCAGATGGGAAAACTAGGTCATGTTGATGAAATTCCCTTGAAAGCACAAGTAGTTGCAGAACCATTTGAAAGATGGGCATTAGAATTCATTGTCCCATTCAATCCAAAGTCAAATCAAAAGGCCTATATTCTCATTTCAATGGACTACATGACCAAATGGGTAGAGGTATAAGACTTAGCAAATGCAACAGAAGAAGTAGTCATCAAATTTCTTTTCAAATTATTTGCATGCTATGGACTACCCAAAGAAGTAATCACTGATGGGGGGTCACAATTTACAGCTCAAAAAATCACCACCACCCTGGACAATTATCATATTAAGCATATATTTACTTCTCCATACCACCCATAGGAAGACAGGCAAGTAGAAAGCATTAATAAAGTCCTGGAGGCAATCCTGACAAAGACTATCTCAAAAAACTGATAGAATTGGGCTACTGAGCTCCCAAACACCTTATGGGTTTATCACACAACATGGTGTAACACCATTGGCTACTCTCTTTATTACCTAGTCTATGGTAAATAACCCATCTTCCCAATCTAGTTTGAGATCAAGACCCTAAGTGTGGCCCAAGAAATTGGACTGGATCTTACAGAAGCACATAAATAGTGCCTTCAGTGACTCAACAAGTTGGATGAAGCACGCATGTTTGTTGTGGAGCACACAAATTTTATTCAACAACAAAGAGCGACTTGGCATGACAAACATATCAAGAAAAAATCATTCAAGAGAGGTGATTGGGTGCTTCTCTATGATTCGAGATTTCAATATTTTCCTAGAAAATTACATACACAGTGGCTAGGACCATATGAAATTAACAAAGTCCATGATAATGGCGCGGTCACTTTAAGTACCATCGATGGGTTTGGATATCCATTTATGGTCAATGGACACTGGCTATGACTCTACCATCAACTGTCTTCAAAAGAATCTTTCTACCAGGAAGTAAGTAGGGACCCTGTCGTTTAGATTTTGGCTGGCTGGGAAGGTAACCCAGCCACTCCAACTCCATAAATGATGATTTTTTTTGACACTGCATAAACTTTATATAGTTGTTTTTATAGATCTAATTGAATTGTTAGTTTTTCTTTTTTTTACTTTTATGGAATTCACTTGGAAAATAAGAACTAGGGAAGATAATTGTAATAAACACAATTAGCACTCCTTTTTGTTCCTTTCTCCTATTTTATCTTATCACACAGACCCTGTCCTTCACAAAAAAATGAATATGTCATGTTCCGCAACATATATCGGGAAACTATAATGAACTCAGACCCTCCAATACTTGATTTTGAAATAAACTGACCCATAACAATTGAATGAATTTAGTTGATGACTAATCAACCTTAGATTCAAGAAAAAATACATTTCCATGGGACGTTTCCAAAATTACCTAATGATGCAGGAGCATCCGCACCTCGTTGCACGAGGCTGCATATGTGGAAAGAAAAGGACCGCAGGGTGACGCAGCATCACGGTTTTAACCTTTTTTATGAGCGTCGTCGTTTATATAAAAGCCCCTATATTTAGGCGTACTTGTATCCTGAAACAGACCGCGAGTAGATAAGCTCTTGCCCTGGTACAGCAGAGACACTTATTAGATTTAATGCAGAAAGAGAGTAGATTTAGTGCAGGTAGATAGAACCATTAAGTTAGATTTGACAATTTAGCTTTTGAGGGGGAAAACGAGATAAAGACACCCTCCTTTGTATTATTGTATTATTGGGCATCTGTAGGAGATCAACATTAGCGCTGAGGAGAAGCAAGGAGCACAGGCAGAGAACTGGTGAAGAATCCCCATGTACAGATATTGAATTAATATAGGAATCTAATTTAATTTCATGGCTGTGATTATTCTCTGTATTTTGTTAACCTTATGTTGTTGCATGCTTGCTTCTTGTTATGCTTTCATCATATATGCCGCATATGTGATCTCATGGAAGATTAGAAATCTGGGGGAAAGGAGAGAATAAGTTTAGTTTACTCCACTATTTGAACCAGGAGATTCCTGCATAGAGTGCGGTTGAATCGCTCCGCATAGAGTGCGTAGAGAAGGTTCAGTAGGAGAACTTTATTCTCGTCAGCCTAGAGTGGCCAGGTTGAGATTCAACTCATGGGTGTGATTATCCCTTGTGTTTTGCTGGGGTTATGTTTCCTCAGCTTTGTTTCAGGTTATATTTTCCTTTCATATGCTATGTACGTAATTATGTGGAAGAATTAGAAGCAGAGTGCTTGAGAGAATGAGTTTCAATTGTTTCTCTGCTTAAGTCAGAAAATCTCTGCATAGAGTGCAGTCGGATCCCTCCGCATAGGGTGCGTTGAGGTGGTTAAGAAGATGAACCTTTGTCCTCTTCAACTCAGAGTTATTT
>ML785552.1:554855-596731 GCA_009831015.1 Picea engelmannii
TTGGTGACGTAGACAGGGTACCTCGGAACATCGGACCTCGGGAGTCGGAAGCCTCAAGTCTTTTCTCGGGAGTAACGAGAACGCGAGACCGGGGAATTCCGAGTAATCGGTATCTCGGCCCTTCGGGTCTCGGGGATTGAGAAGGTATAAGAGACGCTAGTCGCGAGTTGCGATAGCGCAAGGTCCCGACATACCAAAGAAAGAGTCAACTTTGACCGGGAGCTTCGCGTCTCAGAATCGGGGAGTCCTGTTCTCAGTTGTGGAACTTGCGAAGTCGCGAAGTCCGACCTTCCGACTTCTCGGTGAAGAACCACACGGCAGTATTCCTGTGGGTAAGAAATTCCCGAGGGGAATAAATAAGGGACTTGAACCCTTCGGGCTATAGATACTGAAGGTCCTGGTGGATGCGACAGTGTCATTGAGGGCAGGTTGCGTCACCTAATCAGATGGCTAAACATTTAACAAATGTCGTTCCTTTGTTACGATTGTTGTTCCTTTGAGTATAGTTGTTGTTCATTCGAATGGAACAATTGTCATTCCTTTCGCGTGACTGTTGTTCCTTTGAGTGTATTTTTTGTTCATCTGAATCAAACAATTTTCGTTCCTTTCACGTGATTGTTGTTCCTTTGAGTGTAGTTACTTTTCATTTCAATGGAACACCTATCATTCCTTTCACGTGACTGTTGTTCCTTTGAGTGTAGTTACTTTTCATTTGAACAGAACACCTATCGTTCCTTTCACGCGATTGTTGTTCCTTTTAGTATTGTTGTTGTTAATTTGAATGGAGCAACTGCCATTCCCTTCGTCATGATTTTTTTTCCTTCATATCAAGTCCCATTTTGCATTCTAAAAAGGAACAATTGTTGTTACTTCTGCATTTTTCCTTGTTGTCATTCTTTTTCTTCATGTTGATTAAAACGTTAGCCATTCCTTTGGGGTACAACTTTCACTAAGTAATGTTTACCAACATTATTTCTAATCATCATCGCAATGATTTTTCATTATTTTTTGGACTATCTCTTATACCTTATTAAATTGTTTTTGGATTAATTTCTTCGAAATATCTTAAATCTTGTTCATAATCTGTAACCATCATAATTCGTTTATTTTCCCTATACACATACAAATATACTTGAATGATAATTTTCCTTCATATTATAATAAGGAGTCTTAAGAAAACTTTTACTTGGCATACTTACACTTCTTTATGCCATCCCTTACTCTTAAGAAGTAGATGAGCCTCCCTTAATAGATCCCTAAAAAAAAAAAAATCGAATGATGAGAAAAGAAAAGATATAAAAACAAATAAATATAAGTCATAAACTTCTCCCACAAAGAATAGGCGGTCTCATCACGAGCTAACCTACCACGATCATAGGATAATAAAGTAAGTGACATTCCTACTATGGCTATCACACCAGGACAATGGCGTTTGACATTTTTTCTTCCAAGGAAAAGGGGTCTCATCATGAGCTAACTTGTTCACTTAAGTTACAATATAGTGAGTGGAATTATCATCATCTGGTAACGAAACCAGGATAGTGGTATTTTTGGGAAAAGACGATTCAAATATTTATTAAGGATACGGGCTCATCTATGGGTTAAAAGGAAACCCTGTCGAGGCTATGGACGCCTGTTGGCAGTAGTGGCTCTACCTATGGCATGGAAGTTTACCTTAAAAACACCAAGTTTCGGTGTGTCTCTAGATTTCCTTTACTCAATAACGGGGCTATCATTTTGATTATATTCAATAACTTGGGAAAAGTAACAACATTATGATATGTCGAATATTTTTAAATGAACAAATTTAATTTATTCGTCTTATTTATCCTTAAAAACATTTTTGAGCAAAGGTACAATAAATTCAAATTTTCCACAAAAGTGGACTATCATTTATGATTACCATTAAATATGTTTTTTGAAAATTATACATGATTGGTCCCCACTGGTGGCAGAAGCATCATTATTACCTCTCACTGGAAACACCTACACTCATTACTTCTTCCTACGCTAATGGTCGAGGTTGACCTCCACATTAATGAGGGGAGTGGATGCTCGATATGCTTTCCGATAAGATTGTAATGATTGTAATAAATGGAAAACCCACATTTTTATACACTCATTGTTCTCTGATATTTTCTATTTTGGTAATATTTTCCTCCAAGCTGGTCTAACCAATTATGCAACCAAGAACGATAGTCGTTCTCATTTTCTCATAGAAATATAGGTGGTCAAAGTGTGTGCAGGGAGCCAACATTACTATAGGTAACAGAGCAGGCAAGAGAAGTCATACACCATCTAGGGTGGACGGTGTACTTCAACCGATTGCAAGGATATGATACGAACATCATGCTTGAATTCTTTCAGAACTTGTGGGGAGAAATATCCATGGTTCGAGACATACAAATTCCAATTACTCCAGAAATCGTAGCAGAGGTTACAAGTCTCCCTAACATGGGCATTCAATGAACAGGAATATATACAACGCTCAAAGAAGTTGTAGAATCTTTTGTATACCCCAGAGAAGAATTGGATAAAAAGGGAAAGGGACTTAACCCCATCACTCTCAGTGAACCATGGAAAGAACTGGCAATGGGAATTTAGAGGTACATCACCTTTGATGGATGATACGATGTAATCGGACCACGCCACCTCAAAATTCTAGCGACACTCAAACAAAGGTTAGTAATCAATCTACCATTTTTTCTAAATTCCATGTTACATGAGGTTTCCATAAGAACACAGAAGGCCAAGGATGTTGTTACTATCATCAACCACCATGGATTAGTTAAATTGATAGTAAATAAGGCTTTGAGTCAAACTCAATTAACCTGTGATAATATTATCGAGGACAATAGACCTCTACAACTAGAACAACCTTAATTATATCATGAAGACCCACCATAGGAAATTGAATAGATACAGGGAGGGGAGGTCAATTCCAAAATAGAAATTCCACCTCCTCAACCTGAAGTCGAGGTAGACCCTGTCCAAATTACAGAGACTCATACCTCACAAAAAGAATCATTAACGAGAAAGAGGAAAAGAGAAACGACTTCTCCTAAATCCCCCATTGAGGAGAAGAGGAGAAGCAGATGGACGCGAGACCCTGAAGAAATTTAAGAAATGATTGAACAAATTCAAGAAATCATTGAATAAATTCAGGACATTACAGAGCAGTCATTACAGGAAAATTTTCAAAAAATTGAGCAAGAAGAACAAACCTCACAAGGGAACAATCAGGAAGACACCCAGCCAACATTGGAGAACCTGGCAGAACAATTTTTTAAAAGATATGAGGTATAAATAGCTCAGGTTTTAGGGAGCTTAGGGACCTCAATGGACAGAAACACAAATAAACCAGAAGAATACCAAGAACAAAACTCTTCTTCAAAACCTGTTGAATACTTTTCTGATATTCAAATGTCATTCCCAGAGGACACAGTATAGGAAGAACCTCATCCTGAGGTAAGAATCCCTCTTGGAGAGACATATAATTTGGAAGGAATAGAGGAACAACCAAATGATGACCAGGATGAATAAGACATTAAGACCCCTCACAAACATAAATCAGGCAAGATTCATAAGAGAATTATAAAGTTAAAAAAGGAAAACAAGTTGTTGAAAATAAGCGCTAAAAAGGTTGAAGTATTAAAGAAGAAGGTTGGAAAACTCATGGAAATTATTAAAGAATTAAGAAAGCAGATAGAACAAGTAGATAAGGCCCACAAAATAAAGAAAAAAAAAAGGCCCAGAGTGCAAGGAAGAAACCCTCTTCCTAAAAGAGCAGTTACTACAAACTCTGTGGGGACACAGACAGACCCTGAAGAAATAATAGTAGAGGATGCAGTAGCTCAGAATGAGGAAGTAATTCCTTTAGAAAAAATTGATATTGAAGTGTAGATAGATACCCCAGTCTCAGAGGAAACAAGTCAATTCCTTGAGTAGGATGCTACCATTAGTAAATTGGAGGAAGAATTGATGCAGTTCATGCAAATCATGATCCAAAATAGAAATGAAATAATGACTATGACAGAGCATCAAGCATCTCAGTCTCAGGAACATAGCACCATCATTGATAGACTGGAAGCAGAGTTGATGAAAGCCCAACAAGAATTAACTCAATCTAGAGATGAGATGGGCGCTATGGAAGAGTATCAATCATACCAGTCTCAGAAACAGAGTGCCATCATTGATAGATTAAGGGAAGAGATGGTACAAGCCCAGCAAGCACTGAATCAAAATAGGGATGAGATGGTTACTATGGCCAAACACCAAATAATTGTTAAACAATTAAGACCCATGGAGGAAATAGAGCATGAGAATTATGTTGAGTTAACCATAGCTCAGGAAAAGACAAAGAAAATACAAAACCAATTTGAAAAAGCTTTAGAGAAAATCAAAGAGATTTGTGATGTTTACTCTGATGAAATCAATTACAGAGCTCCTACTACCAATTATACCCTATTATTTCTGGAATGTTACCTGTTGTTAAGGGTAAAATCCATCAGAGTAGGTAAGGCAATTACATTTACCACTGTCCCTGAGTTCATTTCATGTTTTAGAGAGCAGGAAGAAAAGGTACAATACTTTTTGTGTGAATTATACTTCCATAAATTCATTTTGGAAGATGACATGAGTAATAACCCTGGTCCCTTTATTAGGGACATATAGTTTTCGTCATTCCTGTCCTTCATTAAGAACCAAGTCAGATGGGGAAAATCTCACAAGAATTTTATAAAGAGGGAAACTGGGTTAGATATCTAGATCATAAGGGAGCCCCCAAAGTCCTTTCCAACCATTATGCGACATAGAACCTTCATGAAAAGGGAGGGGGTCATGGACTCTTTATCGCCCATACATTGACATGTTACACGTTCATGCATCATATATTTTAGATAACTCAAAGAAGAAACTCTTGCTTCTTCTAAGGTGAGATGGGATCCATCCTCCAATGAAGTCAAAAGTAGGGAACCCTTTGGGTTAAAGAATTTCTTTCCAGCTACCTACAGAGTGGAAAGGTATTCTAAAATGATCCAGGAGGAAGGACCTACTTGGATTAGGTGCATATATAATCCCCCTATTGTTTGGTTTCCTCCAGAAAGTTACCATAAGGATTATCAAATTAATAAGAAGAGGGAGGATGTTGCTTTTGTATATCGCAAAAGAAGTAATCGGTTCAGAAGACCTGGTGAAACAACTTTTCCTCCTTACAACATCACTTCTTTGCATGTAAGATCTCAGCTTGCATAAGGACATGCAAGAAGGTAAGCTAGGGGGTATGTTGGGTTATGAAAAAGGTACAAATATCTTCATTATTCCCATAATTCATGATATAATCATGATTGACTTTTCGGTTAATTAGGGATAAATAGGATAGAAAATGATTAATATGTCTTCTAGCATTATTATTTAAGTTATATTAAATAAGATTCCAAAATATTGGAATTGTTTGATTTTGTTACAGGATTGGATAAATGTTGTCAAAACCAAGATAGAAAAAGAGATCTTGCAGATGCGTAAGCTATTGGAGGTTGAGGACTTTTGGCACAAAGTAGTTTTGAAGATGATTGATTTTCTATATTGTAACTTTATAATAGTAAAGCAATCATGAGGATCTCTCGATCCTCGGGATGGCTTAATTTACCCCGATTATTGTGATATACAGAGAGTAATAGATCCTGAATGGAATATAGAGAAAAATTGCATGGAATATAGAACTTAGAATTGCTCTGTGCAAGTAGTTTTTGTAAATGTTGTACCATCTATGGAATCAATAAAATATTTTAGCGTTTTCACCATTTCTACATATTGAGTTTCTAGTAGCAGTGCTTCTGAGGACCAAGGGCCTAGTCTGAAGGAGTTACTATCTCAATCTGTAATCATATCAGTTTTGATTTTTGTGTTATGATTTAAATCTCCTTTACAATCGTTAAAGATAGATGCACAAGTGTGTTAATTCTTTATTGTTGATAAGAGATAGATGGTTTGGTTTGAATGTTAATGATTGTTGTTCCAACTTCCATTACTATAGTTTGTTGCTTGATAGTTCCTCACATTTTCATATGCGTTGTTCCTGTTACTTAGATTCACATTTCTTGTTCCTTTCAATTAAGTTACATTTTCCATTCCTTTCAATTAAGTTACAATTGTTGTTCCTTTCATTTAAGTTATGTTTGTTGTCCCTTTCGATTAGATTATAATTGTTGTTATTTCTACAGATGGAGTAATTTTCTATTTCCTTTTCAACAATTTGATTCATAGTTGATAGTTAATTATGTAAGTCTTTACTTAGATTCAATAACTACTTTTTAGTTAAATAAATTGAATAGATTAGTTAGTTCCTTTTCATTTGCAACATGTTAGTAATAAGATTTCAATTGCGTTAAGTAAATCTTACTCTCAGAATATTTAATGAACATTTGAGGAACTTGATTGTGGATAAACTCAGGTTTTCTTTAACTATGCAATTTTAGCCTCTACAAGCTATCTACATATACTTTGTTGATATTCTTGAGATAAAATACAAATCCTCAGGTTGATAAATTAATGTTAAACTAAGGTTGTTTTTAGACATCTTTAGAGCCCAACAGAGGCATCATGCACGAAAACCAGAGACTTTGAGGGAGATGTGTGGGAGCAGCCCAACAACAACCTAATAACACTCTCGTCGTGGCTTGAACTGTAGGTTAACGATTACCTAGTTCGAGAGGAACCACGATGCTATGAGGGGAGACTGCGACAGTCGCTCACGATGATTCTAAGGGGTGCACAATAAAGCAAGGGCCATATTCCTTAGAGGCCCTTAGACTCCCACAAGAGTACCTGGCGGAGTATTGATTATAGGAGTTTTTTATGTCTACCCAGTCAGTCAAGCGGCGAGTGGCACCCTTGGAGGATGTAGTGCATCCTAAATGGCATGGCGCGCAAGGAAAATAGAAAGAGGAAAGTAGCACCCTTGGAGCACCTAGTGCATGCTAAAGGGCATGTTGCAATTTTAACTGGTAAGAGAATAAACCTAGTCGGCCTTAAAATGAATGATGTGATAAGTATAATTTTAAAAACAAATTTTCCCTAATAAAAATGTCGCCCAACCTAGTAAAATTAAAACCTAGGTCTAAGTAGAACTTGTGGTCAAAAAAATAATAATAAATAAACATGTAACAAGAATGGGGGGTAGGAAATTCAATTTATTTATTAAAGTCAATATTATAATGGAGGATTAAAATTTAAAAAGGGAAATGGTTGTTTTTATCTATTTTTACTAATTTAATTTTAGTTAAAAAGAAAAGAGGGTAAAGGGTTGTTTCATCTACACTTTCTAAATTAATTTTTAATTAAAGAAGAAAAAGGGTAAATGGTTGTTTTATCTACACTTGCTAAATTGATTTTTAGTTAAAAAGGAAAAAGGGGAAAACTTCAAAAAAAATAGGAAACTTAAAGAAAAAAGGGGAAACTTAAGGAAATGGGGAAATGTAAAGAAAAAATGCAAAGTCTAACATAGTAAGGAATCTTGTCATTGGAAATTTCTAATTATGAACTCAACTAGGAATTAAGCAAGGTGTAAGTCATTTAAGAAGTGTAAGGGAATTTTGGGACACCTAGGAGCGTTTTTAGGAATGCTTTTAGGTGGGTGAGGGAAATAGGAACAATTAATTAATTAATAAAATTAATTTTCTAGTGAAACTAGGGGATCGGGCAACATGTGTAAGGGGGAGGTTTTTCCTAATTAAAATTAATGAAAAAAGAATTGAATGAGAATTTTGGAAACTAATTACTTAAAAACTCTATAAAAGGGATGAAGGAGGAGGATTATGGATCTCATCTTTTTGTGTAACATTACTTTATTGAATTTTTGTCTTGAATGAACTTCTTTTATGGGAGTTGGGATACCCATCTTGGATAACGAGTGGTAGCTCGACCTTGCGAGGCAAGTTGGCTACTAGTAGTTCTGTGGTATTGTGTGTGTGGCCCCTTTGCAGCTCGGGGAGCTCAGGAGGAAGAAGAGTACCCCTAGCGTTGGATGGGAGGTATCGATGAGCTCACATCAGTTGGAAAGCGGGAGATGGATGGAGCGCATGTGAGACAACGAATCAGAGCTTTCACGTTGGGCTAAGGTACGCATGTTAAAGTTGTTACCTGCAAATGAAATTTAATTTATGAATGTTATTTTTCTGTGCTCAGTTGAAGATTTCATTTCCATGAGATTTCTTGCACCTACTTTCCTACAGTATTTGTAATCCCCTTGCTCATTGTATTTTGAATTGATTTCTCGTGGCAAACCCAACCTCTTATTGCAATGCCTTATATGTGTTTGTTTTATCGATTATTACAAAGAAATTTGTGTTTTATCTTCTGCCCCTTATCCCTTTAGTCACTAGTTCGTGCTTGGTCAATCGACCAGGAGTCGAATCAATGGTTTTCACTTCGATGTTTAAATACCTATAGATTCAAATGCCCTGCTTTCCTATGCATGAATGATGAGTGAAGGACAAATTTTTCTCCCAGTTGTCTATCCCTTACTTATCTTTGTGTTTTTCTCTTATGATTAAACTCTAGGTTTGATTGATTCATGGTTGAATGATTAGTCTTTTCGCCTTCTTGTGAACGAATACCTCTATGTTTTGATTTCTTAAACTGAGAAAACCTTTGTGTTTCCTTGAAAGATTATCCCTTCATTTCTTTGATTGATTACCTCTGCGTTTCCTTGAAGGATCAACTCTGTGTTTTTTTTGGTAAAATCTCAACGTTGAATGGTAAACCTTTTGTGTTTCTTTTAATGGTGATCTCCTACATTTCAGAAGGGGTAAATCTCCACATTTTAATGATTGTCTGTGTTTTTTACGTGTCTGTGTTATTACATAATTCCCAGTGTTTTTATGATAATTCATGGCAATTTTTTTTATGATCATTCCCAACAGAGGTATCACCATTCTCTTTCTTTACAGTGAATCTAGATCATGATTCTGTATGGCAGTGATGTAATTCATTTGAGTTTTAAAATTCCCCTTTAAATATAACTACACGATGATTGACTGTGTTTTTTTTTATGTGTATGTGTTATTACACAAATCCCAATGATTTTATGATAATTCCTGACGGTTTTTTTTTGTGATCATTCCCAACAAAGATATTATCATTCTCGTTTCTTTACAATGAATTTTCATGTATCAAGACAACGATTCATCTATTTAATAGATAGCTACTTCTCATTGATTAAGACAAAAAATTTCCTATGGTTACTAGATAGCGAAATTGTATGTATCAAGACAACGATTGATCTATTTAATAGATAGCTCATTCTTTTTTTTAAGACAAAATTTCCTATGTTTAGTAGACAGTGAAATTGCATGTATCAAGACAACGATTCATCTATTTAATAGATAGCTAATTCTTATTTATTAAGACAAAAAATGTCCTATGTTTATTAGACAACGAAATTGTAGGTATCAAGACAACAATTCATCTATTTAATATATAGATAATTCTCATTTATTAAGAAAACAATTGAATATGTTTAGTACACAATGAATTTGCATGTACCAAGACAATGATTTCATCTAACTAATAGATAATGAATTCTCATTTATTAAGACAACATTTCCATATATTATTTAGACATCCAATTGTATATTTTACACTATAATTTTTATAGACAACAATAATATATTTTATATTTTTCTTACACTACGATATCATACATTTATAGAAAACAAATGGATGGTTGATAGCATCCTTTATATAGATATAATAACATGATTTAATAGCCCCCAAGTGAATACTAAATAGACAGGATCTTATTTAATAGACAACGTTGATATGTCTATGTTTTGATAGGTATTAATGGATAACAATTTTTGGTTATGTAATAATGGATAGTGTTTCTTGATATGATTTGTGGATATCGTTGTTTTCTGATATGATTTATGGATATGATTTTGTTTTTGAATGTATTTACCATAGTGAATATTAATGGACCCAAATATTATTATGGGACAACGATATCTTTTTTAGATATAATAGGTCACATTTATGATAACATGTATGGTCACATTTATGATAACATGTATGGTCACATTTATGATAACATTTATGATAATAACAACATTATAATAGTTCACATTTATGGTCACATTATGGTCACATTTATGATGATGGTAATATTGTAATATTTAACATTTATGGTCACATTACGGTCACATTTATGATGATGGTAACATTTATAATAGTTCACTCCTTCGCACTTAGACATCATGCTTAAAAAATAATGGTTTTGGTTTAATAGCGAAGTCGTTTAATAGCTTGCACAATTTTAATTTGAGTGATGTCATCTCGCGTCTTGTCTACTTGTTTCTTGGGTGTGTGGGTATAGTCTTCTTATCAGTTAATTTGGTCTCCTAGCACGTTGGATTTTTCTTGAGTTATTGTTCCAGATAGGTTATGTTGAACCAGGGTTTTTTTCCTGCCTATCACCTGCTAACGACATGATTCCTGATGAAGGGATCATTGCACGCCCTGATGGATAGAGGCGAATGATAACTTGGCTGAAGATTGTGCTTCCCGATGTGGGCGTTTGTTCGTTATAGTTAATGTTGGTGTTTGGTTTTGTGATGCCTTAATGTGCTGGGTTTTGTGTTCCATAGAGGTGTTACTGGTCGTTGAGGTCATTGTGTCAGTATTGTGGATGTTGTCCTTTAGCTTTTAGGTGTTGTCGTTCTTATGTCAGGTGGGTATCCGTTTATATTCTCCTTTGTGTCACATGTTCGCCCAATTGCATGATGTGCTAATGTGCTAGGTCGTTGGTTGTATGTTGTCTGAATGTGTAAGTTCTATTCATCAACAATTTGTGTTGATTACTTGTTGTCTTTGATTGCCTTCCTTCTTAAAAAAAAAAAATTGTGTCGCTTGTAGTCATAATGATTGGGGTCGTTACATATGGTATCAGAGTCAATTCGACCTGTGACATGGGATCAATACAGATTTCATTTATTTGATATTGATTATAATGTTGTTAATTAAATTGATCTATATTCATGCAAGTAATCATGGTTAGAGGACATCGCAGAGTTAGATGACGGGGTGCTAGGGGAGGAGGCGTGACGCTCACAGTAGCATCCACGCCTTAAGGGTCTAACCCCCATGGAGACGAACAGGTTGTCGGGAAGGAATAGATAGTTGTGGGTGATGTGGTTGGGATGATGAGGTGCTTTTAGCAGATGCCGAAGGAACTGATTAGTCTTTTGGACATAGATGAGGCCAAGGCATCGGCACCCCCTGAGGTTCCACCACGCGCTCTGTTCAGTATTGGTAGTATCCACCGCGAACTCGAGAAGGTCAAATTTCCTGCGTTCTTTAGTGCCCCAAACAGTGCAGCCACCAAGGCATGGTTGGAGAATATGGCGATGTGGTTTGAAATTTACGAATATACCTCCAACATGAAGTTTCGCATGGAGGTCTTTCAACTAAGGGGGAGCACTCTTATATGGTGGAAGACGCTCTTGCTGCAGTTGAACATGGTCGTCGAAGATGTGTCATGGGAACTGTTCGAGGAATGGTTCTGAGAGAGATATCTATCAAAGGAAATCATTGAGCGTCATCTCAACGAGTTCAACACCTTTCAACAGGGCGGTCATACAGTGCCCTAGTACGAGGACCATTTTATGGAGTTTCTTCAGTATGCTCCACACTTGAATTACAAAAAACTTAAGGTCAACTAGTTCTTGTTTGGCCTTGATGTTAGCATTCGTGCAAAGGTTAGGATTCTGATGCCTCAAACCTTGCATGATTCTGTTCAGAAGGCCCTCATAGAAAAGGAGGAGCTTATCATCGGGGTTCAGAGCCAGACTCCAGCGAGACCAACAGGGAAGGTGTCATCAGGTGCACAACAACATTAGACACAATCTAGGCATTCAACAAGATCTTGTGGCTTCCAGAGAGGATTCACTTTCACTACACCTCAATGACCAATGCCTCAGAAATGGACTCCTTATCGAGGACCATAGTATCAACAACAACATCGACTACAGTAGCAGCATATTAGGCCTATTTAATAGAATAGACCAAGATTCCAGGCCGGTGGGCCTTCGGCTTCTACTTTAGGTACCAGGAGTACTGGATCGAAGAAAGGGTCTTGGACATGTGGGGAGCCACATTACCACCACAACTTCCCAGTGGAGAGGAATAAATCATCTCAATTAGTCAGATCCATTACCATGGGATATTTCGGCAAGGCCCGTCAGATTCATACAGCAGTGAATAACTTCCAGGTAGAGAACCAATCGACTGTGCTTGAGATGTCAAGTACCGTCGCTGACCAGACCCTTAGTATTTTTATATATCCTAGTGCTACCAAGAGTTTCATTTCTAGTGCAATTCTAAAAGGAATTAAGGTAAATGAAGTCGAATAGGATGAGTTTAGCTTTGTAGAAATGGCTTCTGGAGCCAAACAGAAGGTTGGTGGGAAGGTTACGGGCTTTAGCCTTAAACTGGGAGAGTTTGTCTATAGGGCTAACTTGTACATCATGATCTTAGGATCTTGTGACGTCGTGATTGGTATGGAGTGGTTGGAATCACATGAGGTGATAATCAACTGTAAGATGAAACAGTTGTGCTTGTTCTATGATGAGGGATAGAGACGTGTGATTGTAATTCATAACCAAGGAATTTTCCATGAGGTTCATCTCTTCCTTACAACTATGGAAGAGCATGTGCAAGGGATGTAATCTTTATTTGATCCTTGCGTTAAATGAGAAGGGAGTAGCAGAAGGTATAGAACACCTTTTGGTGGTGAGAGAGTTTGCAGATGTCTTCCCTGAGTTAGCTGGGATGCCACCGGAGAGGGAATTGTAATTTACCATAAACCTAAAATTCGAGACTGAACCGATAGAAATAACGCCTTATCAAATGTCGGTCTTGGATTTACAGGAGTTGAAAATACAACTGAAGGAGTTGATGGACCTGGGACTTATAAGTCCCAGTGTGTCACCATGGGCTATGCCTATTATTTTCATTTGAAAGAAGGATGGGTCATGGAGATTCTGCATTGACAACCGTCAATTGAACAAGGAAATGATCAAGAATCAATATCTGTTGCTAAGGATTGATGATATATTTGATCAAATGAAAGGCATGAAAGTGTTTTCAAAGATCGACTTGTGATCAAGGTATCACCAGTTACGGATCAAGGAGAATGACATCCCTAATACCGCCTTTAATACAAGGTTTGGACATTACAAGTTTATTGTTTTACCGTTTGGACTGACAAATTCCCCAGGGGTATTTATGATTTTGATGAACGGAGTGTTCTGCAACTACTTAGACAAGTTTGTCCAAGTATTCATTGACGACATTTTGATTTACTCTCATACGATGGAGGAGCATGATGAACACTTACGCCTAGTACTACAGTGTTTACGAGAGAACAAATTGTATCGGAAATTGTCTAAATTCTCATTTGATCAATCGAAGATTCACTACTTAGGGAATGTCATCTACGACAAAGGTATTTTCATGGATC
Source organism: Picea engelmannii (assembly GCA_009831015.1). Lineage (NCBI taxonomy): Eukaryota > Viridiplantae > Streptophyta > Pinopsida > Pinales > Pinaceae > Picea > Picea engelmannii. The sequence goes on from ML785552.1 coordinate 568,372, forward strand.
GAACAAAGTTCAAAGCTATTATGGAATGGCCTATGTTGGCCAATGTCCCGGAAGTGCGTAGCTTCATGGGTTTATCGGGATACTATCGATGGTTTGTCGAGGGTTTCTCAAAGATAGAAAATCTGATTGTGAAATTGCAGAAGAAGAACAAGAAGTTTGTTTAGACCAAGAAAAGCGTAGAGGCATTTTGAAGGCTCAAGGAGTTGTTGACAATGACACCGATATCAAAAGTCCCTGACATGGACATAGACTTCTTGGTATGAACCGACGCATCAAAGGAAGGCTTAGGTAGAGTCTTGATGTAAGACAATCGAGTGATCGCTTACATCTCTAGAAATTTGAGAAGGCACGAGGAAAACTATGAAATGTGTGATTTGGAGTTGTTAGACATTGTTTATACCTTGAGAGTTTGGAGACACTACCTTGTTGGATGGAAATTCGAACTAAAAATGGACCACTGTGGACTACACCACATCTATACAAAGCAACTTGAATGCGTGACAATGGCATTGGTCGGAATTGCTTAGGGAGTATGATTTCGAGATCACTTACATAAAGGGAACAATGAACAGAGTGGTTGACGAGTAGATTTGGAGACCGCACACATTTTTGGTGATGCCTCTTCAGACGAATCTACATGAAATATTTCTAGCTTTACAACGTGATGATGACTAGTACAAAGAGGTCAAGGATTTTATCAGAAAAAACACCATGATGGTACCAAGATTTGAAGGATTTACATTAGACGATGATCGATTATTGAGATTTAAAAATAAAATTTATATACCACTGAAAAACGAGTTGAGGAGTTTGATCCTAAACAAGGCTCATGCAGAAGTGTGCATGGCTCACCCGAGAGTCATGAAGCTGAGGGCAGACCTTAAATCCTTATTCTTATGGAAAGGAATAAAGGAATACATATTCAACTATGTGGAAATATGTCTAGAATGTCAGTAGGTGACATCCGGCAGGATTACTATAGCCACACATGATTCTAGAATCGAAATGGGAGGTCATTTCTCTGGATTTCATTGTTGGATTACCACTGACGACAAGAAGACACAACTCGATTTTTGTGGTAGTCGACACTTTGACAAAGAGTTCTCATTTTATTCCTATGTGTATGACATATCAGGCACCTAACATAGCTAGAGTTTTCATCAGTTATATTGTGAGGTTGCATGGCATGCCTAAGAGGATTATATTCGATCAAGGATCGGTGTTTACTGGATGATCTTGGACTAGTTTCCAAGAGGCCTTGGGAACCCAACTTTACTTTAGTACCATGTATCACCCAGAGACACACGGGTGGACCGAACGAACATACCAAATCTTGGAGGACATGTTTCTTATGTATGTGATGGACACACAGAAGCATTGGGAAGAATTATTTCCACTGGTAGAATTCGCATATAACAACAGTTATCAAAGCACCATTAAGATGGGGCCTTTCAAGTTTCTTTATGGGCGACCATGTCAGATGCCTTTGAGTTGGGATCAGATTGAGGATAGGGTCCTGGTGGGACCATAAGTGATCCAAGAAATGGAAGATCAAATGAAAAAAATAAGACAAAGGATCAAAGAAGCCCAGGATCGACAAAAGAGTTATGTCGACGTGCATCGTGTCGACCGTAGTTACGAAGTTGGAGATCGAGTCTTCTTGCGGGTAAAACCGCATAATAGTTTGATCAAGTTTTGAAAGGATGCTAAAATCTCTCCTAGGTTCATGGGACCTTTCGAGATTATGGAAAGGGAGGGGCCCGTGGCCTATCGACTAGCCTTGCCTGATTCTTTGAGGCGTATGCACGATGTTTTTCACGTATCTATTTTGAGACATTATATTAGTGATCCTACACATGTTATTGACAGGAGTTCCTTGTAGATATCTGATGAGGGTGTGCTCACTACTGATCCAATCTACATCTTGGACTATAGTTCACACTAGGCGACCTAGGAGGACGCATATGATATGCATCAACAGTTTCCATTTTTGTTTGATAGATAGACTTATGATATTGTGATACACTTTATTTTGGAACATATATACTGTGAAACTTTGGGATGAAGTTTATACCAAGAAGGGGTGTATGTAACATCCCTCTCTTGCATGCATTGAGCGAACTTATTCTTTGAGGATGCTTGGTTGCAAGTGATACATATTATTATACTATTGGTCATTTGATTATGATTATGAGGCATTATGGATATGATGATATGTTATTTTGTTATTTTTACATAGACATGTGCTATTGACTAGGTTCTCCTTACTGTGTAGGAATTTGGACCTCAAGGATGCAGAGGCATTGATGAAACCCCTTGGACTCTGAATTGAGTAAGGGAGTGGATTGTTGGGTTGAATATTGTTGATGTGACATATGTACTTATGATTAGATGTTATGATGACTGATTATTACTGTTGACATAATTCATTGATGGATGCAGGTTGATGATAGCTTGCCAACTAGACTCACATGTGGAGTAGAGGGGTCATGCACGACAACTAGAGACTTTGAGGGAGAGGTGTAGGAGAATCCTTGCCACAGCCTACTAGAACTTCCTCCATGGATCGAATTGTAGCTTAACGATTACCTAGTTCGAGAAGACCCGTGATGTCATGAGGGTAGACTGCGATAGTCACTCATGATTATTCTAAAGGGCATGCAATAAGGAAGGGGCCTTATTCCTTAAAGGCCCTTAGTCTCCCACAAGATCATCTGGCGGAGTATTGACTCCAGGGGTTTTTTATGTCTACCAAGTCAGTCAAGAGGCGAGTGGAACCCTTGGAGAACTTAGTGACTCCTGAAGGGCAGGTCACGCAAGGAAAACATAAAGAGGTGAGTGGCACCCTTGGAGCACCTAATGCATCCTGAAGGGTACGTCACAATTTTAACCGGTAAGTGACTAAACCTAGTCAGCCTTAAAATGAATGATGTGATAAGTAATATTTTAAAAACAATTTTTCCCTAATAAAAATGTCGCCCAGCCTAATAAAATTAAAACCTAGGTCTAAGTATAACTTGTGGTCAAAAAAGTAATAATGAATAAACATGTAACAAGAAGGGGGGGTAAGAAATTCAATTTATTTATTAAAGTCAATATTGTAATGGAGGATTAAAATTTAAAAAGGTAAATGGTTGTTTTTGTCTATTTTTACTAATTTAATTTTAGTTAAAAAGAAAAGAGGGTAAATGGTTGTTTCAGCTACACTTGCTAAATTAATTTTTAATTAAAGAAGAAAAAGGGTAAATGGTTGTTTTATCTACACCTGCTAAATTGATTCTTAGTTAAAAAGGAAAAAGGGGGGAACTTAAAAGAAATAGGAAACACAAAGAAAAAGGGGTAAACTTAAGGAAAAGGGGATATGTAAAGAAAAAGATGAATTTCTAACTTAGTAAGGAATATTTCCATTGGAACTTTCTAATTATGAACTTAACTAGGAATTAAGAAAGGTGTAAGTCGTTTAAGAAGTGTAAGGGAGTTATGGGACACCTAGGAGAATTTTTAGGAATTCTTTTAGGTGGGTGAGGGAAATAGGAATAATTAATTTATTAATAAAATTAATTTTCTAGTGCAACTAGGGGATCGGACAACATGTGTATGCGAGAGTTTTTTCCTAATTAAAATTAATGAAAAAGGAATTTAATGAGAATTTGGGAAACTAATTACTTTAAAACTCTATAAAAAGGATGAAGGAGGATGAGTATGGATCTCATCTTTTTGCGTAATGTTACGCTACTGAATTTTTGTCTTGACTGAACTTCTCTTATGGGATTTGGGATTCCCACCTTAGGTAACGAGTGGTAGCTCGACCTTGCAAGGCGATATGGGTGCTAGAAGTTCTCTGATATTGTGTGTGTGACCCCTTTACAGATCGAGGAGATCAGGGGGAAGAAGAGTACCCCTAGCATTGGATGGGAGGTATGAGTGAGGTCACATCGGTTGGAAAGCCAGAGCTCGATGGAGCGCACGTGGGACAATGACTCAGATATTTCGCGTTCGGCTAAGGTACGCCTGTTAAAGTTGTTACCTGCAAATGAAATTTAATTTACGCATGTTATTTTTATGTGCTTGGTTGAAGATTTCATTGCCATGATCTTTCTTGCACCTCCTTTCCTATGGTATTTGTAATCCCCTTGCTCATTGTATTATGAATTGATTTCCTATGGCGAACCAAACCTCTTATTGCAATGACTTCTCTGTGCTTGTTTTATTGATTATTACGAAGAAATTTGTGTTTTATCTTCTGTCCCTTATCCCTTTAGTCACTAGTTCGTGCATGACAAATCAGCCAAGAGCCGAGTTGACGGTTGTCACTTCAGTGTTTAATTACATATAGATTCAAATGCCCTGCTTTCCTATGCATGGATGATGAGTGAAGGATAAATTTTTCGCCAAGTTGTGTATCCCTTACTTATCTCTATTTTTTTCTCATATGATTAAAATCTGATTAAACATTAGGTTTGATTGATTCAAGGTTGAATGATTAGTCTTTGCACCTTCTTTTGAATGAGTACCTCTGCATTTTGATTTCTTAAACTCTGAAAACCTTTGTGTTTCCTTGAAATATTATCCCTGCATTTCTTTGATTGATTACCTCTGCTTTTCCTTGAAGGATCAACTCGGCATTTTTTTTGGTGAAATCTCAGCATTGAATGGTAAACCCTCTGTGTTTATTTTAATGGTGATATCCTGCATTTTGGAAGGGGTAAATCTCTGCATTTTAATGATTTTCTGTGTTTTTGTCGTGTCTGCATTATTACACAATTCCCACCGTTTTTATGATAATTCCTGGTGTTTTTTTTAATGATCATTCCCAACGGAGATATCATGATTCATGTTCTTTACATCGAATATAGATAACGATTGGGTCTGGCAATGATGTAATTCAATTGACTTTTAAAATTACCATTTAAATATAACTAAACAGTGATTGACTTCATCTTTTTGATGTGTCTGCATTATTACACAAATCCCAATGATTTTATGATAATTCCCAGCGTTTTTTTTTTGTGATCATTCCCAAAAGAGATATTATCATTCTCGTTTCTTTACAACAATTTTTCATGTATCAAGACAATAATTCATCTATTTAATAGATAGATAATTCTCATTAATTAAGACAACAAATTTCCTATGTTTAGTAGACAACAAAATTGTATGTATCAAGACATCGATTCATTTATTTAATATATAGCTAATTATTTTTTTTAAGACAACAAATTTCCTATGTTTAGTAGACAACAAAATTTCATGTATCAAGACAACTATTCATCTATTTAATAGATAGCTAATTCTCATTTATTAAGACAACAAATTTCCTATCTTTAGTAGCCAACGATATTGCAGGTATCAAGATAGTGATTCATCTATTTAATATATAGTTAATTTTCATTTATTAAGACAACAATTTCATATGTTTAGTAGATAGTGAATTTACATGTATCAAGACAACAATTTCGTCTAATTAATAAATAGTGAATTCTCATTTATTAAGACATCATTTCCATATATTATTTAGACAACTAATTGTATATTTTACACAATAATTTTTATAGACAACAATAATATATTTTATATTTTTCTTACACAGGGATATCATATCCTTTTAGACATCAAATGGATGGTTAATAATGTCCTTTATATAGATACAGTAACATGATTTAATATCCCCTAGACGAATACTAAATAGGCAACGATCTTATTTAATAGACAATGTTGATATGTCTCTGTTTTGATAGGTATTAATGGATAGCGATTTTTGGTTATGTAATAATGGATAGTGTTTCCTAATATGATTTATGGATATCATTGTTTTCTGATATGATTTATGGATAGCATTTTGTTTTTTAATATATTTACCACAATGAATATTAATGGACACAAATATTATTATGGGACAAGGATATTGTTGTTATATATAATAGGTCACATTTATGACAACATGTATGGTCACATTTATGATAACATTTATGGTCACATTTATGATAATAGCAACATTATAATAGTTCACATTTATGGTCACATTATGGTCACATTTATGATGATGGTAAAATTATAATAGTTCACATTTATGGTCACATTATGGTCACATTTATGATGATGGTAACATTTATAATAGTTCACTCCTTCGCACTTAGACATCATGCTTAACAAATAATGGTTTTGGTTTATCGATGAAGCCATTTAATAGATTGTGCAATTTTAATTTAAGTGATGTCATCTCACGTCTTGTAAACTTGTTGCTTAGGTGCGTGGGTATAGTCTTCTTGTCAGTTAATTCATTCTCCTAGCGCGTTGGCATTTTCTTAAGTTATTGGTCTAGATAGGTTATGTTGCCACAGAGTTATTATCGCACCTATCACCTGGTGACAACATGATTCCTGATGAGGGTATCATTGCGTGCCCTGATGGATAGAGGTGAATAATAACTTGGCTAGAGTCTATGCTTCCCGATGTGGGTGTTTTTTCATTGTAGTTTATGTTGGTGCTTTTTTTTGTAATGCCTTAATGCATTGGGTTTTGCACGCCATAGAGGTTTCTAGTTACTAGTCGTCGAGGCTGTTGTGTTGGGATTATGGATGTTTTCCTTTAGCTTATAGGCATTGTCTTGCTTGTGTCAGGAGGGTAGTAATTTGTATTGTCCTTTGTGTCACATGTTTGTCTAGTTGCATGATGTGCTAATGTGATGGTTCATTGGTTTTCTATTTCCTAAATGCGTAAGTCGTGTTTTTCGTCAAGTTGTGTTGATTACTTGTAGTTTTTATTGCCTTCCTACTTAAAAAAAAAAAAAAATGTCACTTGTATTTGTAACGATTGGGGTCGTTACAAATTGAGTCATTCCAATTGCATTCTAAACTATATTTATATTATAATACATCATATAAATAGGTTTTAAATATCTATCCCTTTAGGCATCCAAAATGTGACTATCCTAACTATGTTCTTGAGCTACCTACTCTACATCTAGTCAAAGTTTTGTTAGATAACATGTTTGTTTGAGATCCAAATTCAGTGATTAAAATTGGATTAGAAACCATATTCCAAATTTTATCTCCCTTAGAAACATTTTTGAAAATTTCTGAATTTTAGTCCCTCAAATATTGACTATTCCAACTCTATTTTTAAGAGGTTTCCAATGTCAATTTGCTACAAAAATAACCATTTTCTCCTAAAATGTGATCTAGGTATGTGGGATCATTGGTGAGTGTTTTTATGATGATGTTATGAGTTCATCCCCACCCCCCAAAACAAAACAAAAAAATACAATACCTATATTGTAGATCTAAAATATGGCTTTTAGAGAACCTATGGTAAGTCGATGAATTTGTATCAAATTGTTTCTCTATTATGAAAATTTGGAAAAGATTTTTTCTCACTAATTAGATGAATTACATTGGATTTTCTTTTGGAAATACCCTACCCTTATTTTTAAATCCTCCTCCACACGCATCGCTTCTCTTATAGATCATCCTTCTAATGGTTAGTGGATAGGGTGGTTCTTACTGCACCACCAGGAGAAATTGAAATAATTGAAAACCTCTATACCCTTAATATTCAAAGTAATGAATGAAGTATATAGAAATAAAACACACCCTAGTTAGAAAATTTCAAACAAAAACTAATCATGTATTTGAATACCTTCATGCTACTAATACTCTGTTGTCACCAAGTTAATTGTTGACATGATTTATCCCTTTCCTTTCCATGAATCAAATTAAAAGAAAATGTGTTGTACCAACATTATTTAGACTTGGTGTGATATCATAATCGCTATAGAGAATGCACAGGTTCTTATGTCTTGTCTTAACATCACTATCTCACTACATGAAGAATGTTAGCACAACCTGATGCAGACCCCCTACCTCTTCCTCGGCAGGGTCCATTGACCTCCCGGTCAAGGATTGTTCTTCCTCCATAAGGACAAAGTGGATCCTTTGGTTCCCTACTAGAACCCTTCAAAAAAATCCATAGGTCCTTTGATTGAAACCCGTCGTGTGTGAATCAAGCACTAAGCACAAGCTTCACTTCCCCACGTGATCAACGGCTGTGACCACCTGCCTAACCCAATAGGCATTTTGGAATTCACGACTTTGCGATTCCTATTGTTGAGTTCCCGACTCCTTCAGGTTATGAAACCTGAATTAGGGCTTAAGATTCCTCTGGCTCCTCCCTTGAGTTCTCTCCATGTGACCCTATCCTAGGACCAATGACTGAGCCCAAAAGGCACTCGTCGCATTTCACAACTTTGTGATGTAAAGGAGTTGAGCCCTTATCCTTCAGACTCTCGATTCCTAACTTGCGATGAACCAAATCAAAAGTTCATGTTGATCCAAGATCTAATGGTCCTAGTTCTTTCGGGACTTCGCAAACCTGGAGTTCACAAATATTTACTCCAGGTCACAAGGTTCTCCACTTCTGAACCTCGATTCTCCGATGACCCAAATAAATGGACCAAACCTCCCCTTGATCAATAGTTGTGATTAAATCGAAATCTCGCCTATCGCGAGTAATTGATGCTCCCTTCGTTGACTCTCTTCAGTAGCGAGTCAGGGAAATGTTGAACTCGCACCACATGTTCTCCTTGATGGATGGCCATCATGATTTCGACTCTTCCCCTTTTAAATATCTGACTTATGTGGACCCTTTCCACGTGTTAACTGAATGGATGCTCCTGACTTCTTTCGGGGTTTTGTGACCCTCAACTCTGAGCAGGATGTTCTCCAAACCCCGAAAATCCCAAAATGTGAAGTCTCATGTGTGCATGAGCTGTTAAGGTCCACACAACTCCTGCAAATCCAATGGCTATCGATTCTCTACGCTCAGATATGATGGCCCAGATCTGTTCTTCTTGCACTCTCCTCTATGTGTTTGGACATGAAGTTCAATGGTCCAGATCTTGTCTCTCCAGCTGATATAACGATAGTTGTTGATCCTCCTCCTGAGCTTTGCGCATTCTCTTGTCCTTTAAATATTTCCACGCTTCAAACGTCTCGGACTTCGATATTTCTCCTGTGATCCCTGATACTTTGGGTCTCACCTGCGTTCTGGAAACGTTGTCCCTCCTAATATTTGTCTGAGGCTTGGACCTCGAAGTGTCCCGACCTATTGTTCCTTCCTGTTGGAACTCTATGCGCAAGGGAACTATTCCTCCTGAGCTTTTGAACTTGTGACAAGTCCTTTATGTGTGCACTCCTTATGCCCCGATTAGCCTTCAAATGGATTCCTCTCAACACTTAGTCTGAGTGTTGGCCTGGTGCGTTCCTTGCATAGGTGTTTCTCCTCATTGAGGTTCAATTACTCAGACCTCAAAGGTCTCTATCCCTTATATCCTTCGAAGAGATGGAAGTGCCCTCCTGGCAACTCCTACTCAAGCACTCCTTGTTGAACCCACAGAGTGTTTAGTAACTTTGTAAGTGTCTTCTCCTTGACACTTCTCTTATCTATGAACTCGAAATAGAGTTATTTTGTGCACTCTATGCACTCACTCAATTCCCTCCTAGTAGAGATTTACAGAACCTTCAGTAATTCTATTTCTCTTTGTACCTTCTCTTCATAGTCTCACCTCCAAGGTATTCAACAACCTTCAGGCTTCTCCCTGATTCTAATACTTTCTCTGGTGTGTCCTCCTAGCACGTCTTTTCCTAAATTCTGTAGAACTCAGAAGTGCACTCTTGCACTGGCTTACAGAACCCTCAGTATTCTATCATGCAACATTTGCATGAAACCACAAAGAACCCAGACAGAAAACAACAAAATCCTGAATAGATGAGAAACTCTATCTACCCCTACAGATGGAATCTAACATACATCTACAACATATGCACATAAAAGCATAAAAGACATTCATAAACACAGACAATACAATATGCAGGAAAAACTACTCTTTTTATTAATAAGAATGTTTGTTTACAGTGTGTTCGATCTCTGACTACAAAAGAGTCTCAGCTCTCCCTTTTCTTGCTTCTTCTGCACTACTAGTACTACTTCTAAATAGAAAACAAAGATCTTTTTACAAAAGGGGGCTCCTCGAGCTTTGCCCTCCAAGCTACCTACTCTCATAAATTACAATGAATTTACATTCAATGGGCCATCTAATTCGAATCGGATCTAGATCCCCATCAACATGTCAACCATTAAAGGTGACCCTATCTACAACTTTTTCAAAAGCATGGCTTTAGATCTTCCAGCCTTACAAACATTAAATTACAATTTGAAATTTCAAATGAGGGTTGATAGCTCTCTCCACCATTGAATGTGCGCTTTGATGTGCTCACTGGCTGGCACTTTGTTGGGGTGAAGCAATGCTCCTACATCATACTCCACTGCTGCAAAAAATTCATGAGCTCCTACTCATGATCTTCCAAGCTCTGTTAAAATCCACCTGGATCCCAAACTATTATTTGGAGCTCTCCATCTTCTCCACTGCCTTGTTGTTGTTGTTGTTATTGCCCTATTTCTCTTGCAGGATACCTTCTGCTCAACTTCTCCTCACTGGCATTGTTTGTTGCTGACCTCAACATCGGCCTTCTGATTTCTTCAATTACATCGTCGAGTTGCCCAACTGGTTGGCTCTTATTTTGTAGCCTTCTTCATTGCACTTCCTCCTTGCAATTTTCTCCATCTCTTGTGGCCTTAGCTTGCCACCCTTCTACAAAATTTAGTTCTACAGTCTTATCACTGATTTTTTGCTCAGCTTCCTCTTATAACATCTTAGCTTCTGCCATTTTTCCTTGCACTGGTTCAACTCCAGCTTTCCCCAGCTGCTCCCTAGAATGGAATTTTTCTTCATCTTATGTTGCATGCCTCGATGTTGTAGTCATCATTTGTTCAGCTCCCTAGCTGAAATTTTTGAGAAATTTCCTCGAATGCTCTTCTCCCTAAATCTACATGATTGTTTGCTCATGGAAGTCATCTACTCACTTTGGATGGTTCAACCAATCGTCTATCATCTCTAACTCCTTCTCCCATGGAGTGAGAATCTTATCTACATGCTCTTCTTCTGTTGGGCCAGATATCAACATCTACTCCATTCCTTCTTTCTCCTTGACAGTCACAACTGGTTGTCTTACTTTCGTTGTTGTTGCAACTGCAACAAAGGATTTGGCCTCCACTAGGCTATATGGGAGGGATACCTCAATTCCTCCAATGATCAGAATGCATTTCTGATTCTTCTTCATCAGCTCTCCTTGCGAATATGAACTCACCTTCGAGTTCATGAGACTATCAGACAGTCTCATATGGCTTCCCTCGCCCACCAGGTAATATGGGATTTCTGTCCTACCCATTTAGTAGTCTATGAGATCCTCCAACGATCCCATCTCATTGGCCATCTCACAATTTGAAATTTATTCACTAAGACTCTTCCCAGCTTCTAGCTCATCGATATGAACCACTTCCTTTGTGTCTATGAGGCCCTCAACATACTTCATCCATCCTCTCAACAACTTTTTGTCTCCTTTGGCCAACAATATTTGAATGGGCCATTTTTCTTTCCTCTTCAGAGGCCATTCATACCTCTAGTGCGTTTTTTCATCCTGGTGCATTTTAAATGCAAGATTCTCCATTCTTTCCCTTATCTCGATGAGTTCTTTATCTATCTTAGCCTTGTTTTTCTATTGGAAATCTTATTTTGGACCATGTTCATGGCCTTAAGTAGCCATCTTCTTTCTCTCTGGTTTCATCCCACCTGGCTGCTTACCATTTTTTGCATGCTTTGCAACAATATTTATAGAGGATCAACACTCTATCTTCTTCTTCTTCTATTCTACCTTCCTTTGTCTGCAGTCTACAGAAAAGAAGTGGCTCTAATACCACTTGATGCAAACCTACTACCTCTACCTCGGCAGGGTCCGCTGACCTCTCGGTCAAGGATATTTCTACCTCCACACAGCCGAAGTGGCTCCTTTGGTTCCCTCCTATAACCCTTCAAAAAAATCCACAGGTCCTTTGATTGAAACCCACTGTGTGAAAATCAAGCACCAATTGTGAGCTTCACTTCCCCACGTGATCACCGACTGTGACCACAGGATTTACCCAATAGGCATTTCAAAATTCAGGACTTCAAGATTCCTATTGTTGAGTTCTTGACTCCTTTAGGTTCTGAAACCTGAAATATGGCCTAACAGTCCTCTGGCTCCTCCCTTGGGTTCTATCCACGTGACCCTGTCCTATGACCAGTGACTGAGCCCAAAAGGCACTCGTCACATTTCGCGACTTCGCGATGTAAAGGAGTCAAGCCCTTATCCTTAAGACTCTTTATTTTTGACTTGCAATGAACCAAATCAATGGTTCACATTGATCCAAGATCTAACGGTTCTGGCTCTTTCAGAACTTTGTGACCCGGGAGTTTGCAACTCTTGACTCCAGGTCGCAAGTTTCTCCACTCTCGAACCTCGATTCTACAATGACCCAAATCAATGGCCCAAACCTCCCCTTGATGAATGCTTGCAATTAAATAAAAATCTCACCTGTCGCAAGTAATCGATGCTTCCTTCATTAATTCTCTTTGGTAGAAAGTCAGTGAAACGTTGAACTCTCGCTACGTGGTCTCCTTAATGGACGACCACGATGATGTCATCTCTTCCCCTTTTAAACCTTTGACTTATGTGGACCTTTTCCACATGTCAACTAAATGGACTCTCCTTACTTCTTTTAGGGTTTCGTGACCCACAACTTCAGGCACAATGTTCTCCAAACCCCGAAAAGTCGAAATGTGAAGTCTCATATGTGCACAAGTCGTTAAGGTCCGCACAACTCCTGCATATCATATGGATATCGGTCCTTTGTGCTCATATCTGACAGCTTAGATATATTCTTCGTACACTCTCCTCTATGCATATGGATGTGAAGTTGAATGGTCCATATCGCGTCTCTCCAGCTGATCTAACAATAGTTGTTTCTCCTCCTCCTGATATTTGCGCATCCTCCTATCCTTAGAATATTTCCTTGCTTCGAAGGTCTCTGACTTCAATATTTATCCCGTGAGCCATGATACTTTGGGTCTCACCTGCATTATGGAACCATTGTCCCTCTTGATATTTTTCTGAGGCTTGGACCTTGAAGTGTCCCAGCCTGTTGTTCCTTCCTGTTGGAACTCTATGTGCAAAGGCACTACTCCTCCTGATATTTTGAAATTGTTATAAGTCCTTTCTGCGTGCACTCCTTGTACACCGACTAGCCTTCAAATGGATGCCTCTCAAAACTTTGTCTGAGTGTTGTCCTGGTGTGTTCCTTGCATAGGTCTTTGTCCTCCTTGAGATTCAACTGCTCAGACCAAAAAGGTCTCTATCCCTTATGTCCTTCGAAGAGATGGAAGTGCCCTCATGGAAACTCCTTCTCAAGAACTCCTTGTTGAACCCATAGATTGTTCAGTAACTCTGTAAGTGTCTTCTCCTTGACACTTCTCCTCTCTCTGAACTCAAAATAGAGTTCTTCTGTGCACTCTATGAACTCACTCGATGCCCTCCTGAAAGAGATTTATAAAACCTTCAGTGATTCTGTTTCTCTCTATACCTTCTCTGCACAATCTTACCTCCAAGGTATTCAACAACCTTGAGGCTTCTCCCTGACTCTAAGACTTCCTCTGGTGCAGCCTCCTAGCACGTCTTTTCCTAAATTTTGCAGAACTCAAAGGCGCACTCTTGCACTGGCTTACGAAACCCTCAGTATTCTATCATGCAACCTCTTGCATGAAACCACAAAGAACCCAGATAGAAATCAACAAACTCTTGAATATATGAGAAACTCTATCTACCCCTACAAATGGCATCTAACATACATCTACAACATATGAACATAAAATCATAATAGATGTTCATAAACACACACAATACAATATGTAGGAAAACTGCTCTTTTTATTAATAAGAATGTGTGTTTACAATGTGCTCAAGCTCTGACTGCAATAGAGTCTCGACTCTCTCTTTTCTTGCTTCTTTTGCACTACTACTACTAACTAGAAAACAAAGATATTTTTACAAAATGGGGCTCCTCAAGATCTTCTCTCCAAGCTACCTACTCTCATAAATTACAATGAATTTACATTCAATGGGCCATCTAATCTGAATCGGATCTATATCCCCATCAAGCTATCAACCATTAAAGGTGACCCTATCAAAATCTTGCACAGAATCATGGATTTGGATCTTCCACCCTTAGAAACATTAAATTACAATTTCAAATTTCAAATGAGGGTTGACACCTCTCTCCTCCATTGAATGTGTGCTTTGATGTGTTGGATGGTTGGCACTTTGTTCGGGTGAAGTGATGCTCCTGCATCATACTCCACTACTGTGAAAAATTCATGAGATCCTACTTATGAGCTTTCAAGCTCTATTGAAATCCACCTGGATCCCAAACTGTTATTTGGAGCTATCCAACTACCCCACTACCTTGTTGTTGTTACCTTGCTGCTCTTGCAGGCTTCTTTCTGCTCAGCTTCTCCTCACTGGAGGTTTCTGTTGCTGACCTCAACATCAGCCTTCTAATTTCTTCAATTACCTCGTCCATCTCCCCAACTAGATGGCTCTTCTTTTTCATCCTACTCCATTGCACTTCCTCCTTTCAATTTTCAACATATCTTGTGGCCTTAGCTTGCCACCCTACTGCAAAATTCAGTTCTACAGTCTTGTCACTGAGCTGCTACTCAACTTCCTCTTTTGATAGCTTAGCTCCTGCCATTTCTCCTTGCACTGGTTCAACTTCAACTTTCCCCAGCTGCTCCCCATAATGGAATTTTTCTTCATCTTTTGTTGCATGGCTCGGTGTTGTAGTCATCATCTGTTCATCTCCCTGGCTGAAATTTTTGAGCAATTTCCCTGAATGCTCTTCTCCCTAAATTTGCATGACTCTCTGCTCGTGGTAGTCATCTACTGGCTGTGGATGGTCTAACCAATTGTCCAGCATCTCCAACTCCTTCTCCCATGGAGTGAGCATCTTATCTACATGTTCTTCTTCTTCTTAGGTAGATATCAAAATTTGCTCCATTCCTTCTTTCTCCTTGATAGTCACAATTGGTTGTCTTCCTTCCGTTGTTGTTGCAACTGCAACACAGCCTTTGGCCTCGACTAGGCTATATGGGAGGAATACCTCAATTCCTCCAATGATCATAATGCATTTATGATCCTTCTTCATCAGATGTCCTTGTTGATATGAACTCACCTCTGAGTTCATGAGACTATCAAACACTCTCATCTCGCTTCCCTCACCCATTGGGCAATATGGGATTTATGTCCTACCCATCTGGCAGTCTATGAGATCCTCCAATGATCCCATCTCATTTCCCATCTCACAATTTGAAATATATTCATTGAGACTCTTACCAACTTATAGCTCATAGATATGAACCACTTCCTCTGTGTCACTTAGGCCCTCAACATACCTCAGTCATCCTCTTAACATCTTTCGCTGTCCTCTGGCCAACAATTTCTGAATGAGCCATTTTTCTTTCCTCTTCAGAGGCCATTCATACCTCCAATGCATTTTTGCATCCTGTTGCATTTTAAATGCAAGCTTCTCCATTCTTTCCCTTATATCGTTGAGTTCTTTATCTATCTTAGCATTGTTTTTCTATTGGCGATATTCTTTTGGACCATGTTCATGGACTTAAGTAGTCATCTTCTTTCTCTCTGGTTTCATCCCACCTAGTTTCTTACCATTTGTTGCATTCCTTGCAACAATATTTATAGAGCACCAACACTCTATCTTCTTATTCTTCTATTCTGCCTCCCTTTGTTTGTAGTCTATAGAAAAAAAGTGGCTCTGATACCACTTGATGCAGACCCCCTACCTCTTCCACGATAGGCTCCACTAACCTCCTGGTCAAGGATCTTTCTACCTCCACATAGTTGAAGCGTCTCCTTTGGTTCCATCCTGGAACCCTTTGAAAAGATCCACAAGTCCTTTGATTGAAACCCGCCATGTGAGAATCAAGCAACAAGTGCAAGCTTCACTTCCCCATGTGATCACCGGGTGTGACCATGGGCCTTACCCAATAGGAATTTCATAATTCGAGACTTCGCGATTCCTATTGTTGAGTTCTCGACTCCTTCAGTTTTTGAAACCTGAAATAGGGCTTAACGATCCTCTGGATCCTCCCTTGGGTTCTCTCCCAAAAGGCGCTCATCACATTTCACAACTTCACGATGTAAAGGAGTCAAGACCTTATCCTTAAGACTCATGATTCCTTACTTGCGATGAACCAAATCAGCGGTTCATGTTGATCCTAGTTCTTTCAGGACTTCGCCATCCGAGAGTTCGCAACTCTTGACTCTAGGTCACAAGGTTCTCCACTCCCGAACCTTGATTCTCCGATGACCCAAACCTCCCCTTGATCAATGGTTTCGATTAAATGGAAATATCGCCTGTCACGAGTAATCGATGCTCCCTTCATTGATTCTTCTTACACTCTACTATGTGCGTCTAGACGTGAAGTTCAATGGTCTAGATCACGTCTCTCCAGCTGATCTAATGACAATTGTTTCTCCTCCTCCTGATATTTGCGCATTCTCCTATCCTTAGAATATTTCCATGCTTCAAAGTTCTCGGACTTCGATATTTCTCCTACAATCCCTGATACTTTGGGTCTCGCCTGTATTATGGAAACGTTGTCCCTCTTGATCTTTGACTGAGACTTGGACCTCGAAGTGTCCCGACCTATTGTTCCTTCTTGTTAGAACTCTATGCACAAACGCACTATTCCTCCTAAGTTTTTGAAATTGTGACAAGTCATTTCTACGTGCACTCCTTGTGCCTTGACTAGCCTTCAAATGGATGCTTCTCAACACTTTGTCTGAGTGTTGGCCTGGTGCGTTCCTTGCATAGGTCCTTGTCCTCCTTGAGATTCAACTACTCGAACCTCATAGGTCTCTATCCCTTATGTCCTTCGAAGAGATGGAAGTGCCCTCCTAGCAACTCCTTCTCAAGCACTCCTTGTTGAACCCACAGAATGTTTAGTAACTCTGTAAGTGTCTTCTCCTTGACACTTCTCTTCTCTCTAAACTCAAAATAGAGTTCTTCTGTGCACTCTATGAACTCACTCGATGCCCTCCTGGAAAAGCTTTACAAAACCTTCAGTGATTATGTTTCTCTCTGTACCTTCTCTTCATAGTCTCACCTCCAAGGTATTCAACAACCTTGAGGCTTCTTCCTGAGTTTAAGACTTCCTCTGGTGCGCCCTCATGGCACGTCTTTGCTTGAATTCCGCAGAACTCAGAAGTGCACTCTTGCACTGGCTTATGGAACCTTCGGTATTTTGTCATGCAACCTCTTGCATGAAACCACAAAGAACCCAGACATAAATCAACAAACTCCTGAATAGATGAGAAACTCTATCTACCCCTGTAGATGGCATCTAACATACATCTACAACATATGCACATAAAAGAATAATAGATGTTCATAAACACACATAATACAATATGTAGGAAAAACTGCTCTTTTTATTAATAAGAATGTGTGTTTACAATGTGCTCGAGCTCTGACTACAACAGAATCTCGACTCTCCCTTTTCTTGCTTCTTCTACACTACTACTACTACTAAACAGAAAACAAAGATATTTTTACAAAATGGGGCTCCTCGAGATCTTCTCTCCAAGCTACCTACTCTCATAAATTACAATGAATTTACATTCAATGGGCCATCTAATCCGAATCAGATCTAGATCCCCATCAACTTGTCAGCCATTAAAGGTGACCCTATCTATAGCTTGCGCAAAAGCATGTCTTTGGCTCTTCCAGCCTTACAAACATTAAATTACAATTTGAAATTTCAAATGAGGGTTGACACCTCTCTCCTCCATTAAATGCGCGCTTTGATGTGATGGATGGCTAGTGCTTTTCTAGGGTGAAGTGATGCTTCTACATCACAACCAAAAATCACATGCATAAACAGAAAGGAAAAAAAAATGAAAGAATGAAGAACCAAATTACCAATACATAATCCATTAGCATATCCTCAACAAAGGTGCCAAAAATGTTGGTAAATCTGATTGTTGATCATTAAATTATCAATATGGAAGATCATAAGCTTGTGAGACAGTTGCATTCTGCATGCATGACTAGTCATCTAAACTACTCCTACTAAATTTAAATATGCAATTCGCTTTGATAAATAATTTCTAGGAGTCAACACTTAACAACTCCCATAGATTTACCAAGAATAAAACCAAATCAAATAAAGCTTGTGATGTAAAACCTAATCTAAAAATATCATAATCATAGATTCAAGTCTTATGTCTTCATAGGTCTTTCAAGATCTTAGGGTTAACAACTTCATAAAATTTATGTAAACAAACCACACACTATTGTTAACACACTTGGACATAATTTAAAATCATGAAAATAAAGGAAAGACATAAGAATATTAAGCAATTAAATCTTTGAAGTAAAAACAATGAAATTAAACCATAAAACCATTCTTGTGGAAAGGAAACCCATCATGCTTGTATTTAATGAAGAAATCTAACTACGAGATAAAATTACATAAATAAAACAATGAACCATCATTCTCTCATGGAGAGAGCTCTTTCTCCTAAGAATTCAGTGGGAGGAATGAAAATACGATATCATAGAATTTAATCAAATCATAAAACACAATAAAATTACATATTTACAATCCATATAAGAGAAGATCTTGAAATGTTTTATTCACTCCATCATGAATTGGACATTTGATCCAAGAGTCCTCCCCTTGGAATTGATAAGGCACTCTTATTTATACATGAGTTTGATTTAAGAATATAATTAACAACTAATAAATTCATATCCACTTTTCTCTCATGAGTTTACAACCATTTACTAATAAGTAAAAACTAAAACCAACTAGTAAATGATTACAAGATCTTTGCTAATAATTCAAAACAATTCACACTAATATTGTCTACAGTCCAAGATTATTTCCACATCCAAGATAGTTGACAATGATCCAAATCCATAACAAATCTTCAATGGTTGAAGATGAAATTCGAATTTGGAGCAAAGTGGCAAAATTATTCATTTTGAAACTCCAAATATACTTGTAAACATCACCAAACTCGCGTAACTTTCAAGGTTAAGTTAGAACATCTTATTTTTTTAATATTTTATTATAAAATCACTTAAAATATGAAAATATTTGCAATGTAAAATAATCAGTCTAATCCCTCGTATAAAAATTAAAATGGTCTTAATTCAAGGTTACAAGAAAATGGAATATGGCTAAAATTCAAGGAGAAAGGGTGTGAAAGATGAAACTTCGGTGACCTAAAATGGGGCTATGAAATTCCTCCCCAACCTCAAAGAGTTATTCAATCAATCCCCATGAGGCAAATAAGTGGAGGTCTAGGTATCTGATTTACAAGCGAATTGACACCAATTCATATTATGGCTATAAAAATGATGAGGACAGTATCTTGGAGAAATTTGAGCATCTCGCAAAGGAGGAGATGAGAGCTAGAGAGTTGAGGAAGTGGAAAAGGATTGAATCCGTGTGCTAAATTATGAAAGGCACCGAAGAGTGATCTCAATTTTTTCCTCTGCAAAATTAAACTATGGAGGTTTGCATACGTAGTTTGTGAATTAAATTTCTTTCTTCTAGTTGCTTCTAGTTTTTCTCCTACACTTGTCATCGTCATTGTCTCCAATTCACACAAAATTATTTCTATCCCCCCTCCCCTGCCACACACATGTATAGATAAAAAAAAAATGAAATTATAAAACAAACACATATATAACTTATTTGTATTTATAAAAAACTTAAATTAAACTTTGTTTGCAAAAAAAAAATGTAAAAGTAATCGGTGTTATTACAAAATTCAATAAGAACCATTACTTGTGCTCCATGTTAGACACAAAGCACCGAAAAGTGGTGTGATAATTCTAACACATTAGTGCTTCATTGTTAGTCGGGAACTAATATATATATATATATATATATATATATATATATATATAGAGAGAGAGAGAGAGAGAGAGAGAGAGAGAGAGAGAGAGAGAGATTTTTAACATGCCCATTCTAGTCTTATAATGGACAAATATTCCTATTGCAACGCATGGTGATATTAAGTCCTAGTTATAGTCACAGAATTGGGTGAAAACAGGGTGTTACACTTATTGCACCACCTTACCACTAGCTAACACACCATTGTTGGCTTGTGGAGGTGATATGATTCTTGGCTTATGGAGGCTATTTGATTATGGGAATCATTGAGTTCAAAATTCCTCTTCTTATGCACTTAAGAAAATGAAGTAGGTATATATGAATTGAATGTGCTTCGAGAGAATATTTTCCTATCCCCATGTGTTTGTGCATCTAGACTAATTATAGACACAAAATATAACAATAGTCCAAAGTGAATCATTCTTTTTTATATCATATGTACTTCTATTGACAATCAACAAATTACCATAGGTAGAATAGATCATATGCTAATTAAATATTAGGATACGTTAATTGAACAACTAACTAATACTTTCTACATCTTTTATGTCACTTTCAAAACAACTAGATTCAAACCACTAACTAACTATGAGGGCTATTTAAGTTGATTTTCTTGGTGTAGGTAGAATATTTTCCTTGTACTAAGTGAATGATCAAAGTGAGGGCTATTTAAGTTGATTTTCTTGGTGTAGGTAGAATATTTTCCTTGTGCTAAATAAATGATCAAACTCATTATTTTTTCCATCAATCACTAACCAAACTATAAAAACTCTATCATATCATATATTGTATAGTTTTGTTCCTGACCAATAAATTTTTAAAATTCAACATAACAAATTCAACATAACTGTAAATTGCACACATTCATCTTTAATAACAAAAATCTATAACTATAATCCATACCATTGGTGTGTCCTTTGCCATGAGAAACTCTAGAGAATGTACCAAGGTTTTCTCCAATCATTATATTAACTATACAATAGTCCCTAAATGCTCTATCTTCAATAACTAATATTACTTTACATGCTATTTATTTTCTTTAATATGGAAGTCTACTGATTCCACTACTAAGAGTATCAAGGTGCATCCTTTGCCGAATGTACCAAGGTTTTCTTCAATAACTATATTAACTATGCAATAGTCCCTAAACACTCCATCTTCAATAACTAATATTAATTTACATGTTATTTATTTTCTTTAATATGGAAGTCTACTAATTCCACTACTAAGAGTATCAAGGTGCATTATGATAATATGATAGTGATGTTAGTAAAATAATACTAATAATAATAATTATAACAAATAAAAAATTTATTATTATTATTATAAGTTAAAGTAAATATACATGTCAATAAGAATATTATAAATATTACATTTACATAAAAAATATATATTTTAACAATAATTGAAATTGTATTTTTAGGTTATGTTATTATTTTGGGAATAGAATGGAAGATGTAAGATTGATGTGTAGATCATAGAAATACACCTATCTTCTCTTAATTTCCACTATCCAATAATAATTTAGTTGCTCAACAAGATTAAAGATTCGTTATAACAATAAATTCTAGAACTATACTTACAAGATTGTAAAGTTGTGGAGTATTTCTTCTTGTTAAGATTGTTCATATGCAACCATCTCCCAGGTTTTATTACTACTTTTGCACTATGATGGCTTAAATTGATAACAGCCTACCCGTGCCTCTATTTGGGAGGCCATTACCTTGAGGCGGTTCCTTATTCCCGTCTCTTCCTTCTCTACGCAGTCCAAGTGGCTGTTGTGATGTTTACTTCCCAACTATAAGCATGACCAAGCTACCATACTAGCAACATTCTCAAACCAGTGTATTAATGATGATGACCAGTGCATTGGCTAGCTGTAATACACGAAGACCCTCAACGATCTGCAAACTCACATTCAAATAAGAAGGCCTTTGCATTTTCAAATGAAGAGTGCTTCGAATTTGGCTACTTTAACATGGGATTATTACCACCCTCTTCTTTTCTACTGTTGCCAGCTACAATTTTAATGGTAGTGACATGTAGTCAACGATTTGTAAAATTAAACATCTCATCCAAATGTTTTCCAATGAACTCACTGATCTGTCCACCCTGAGCAATTCAAAGTGTTAGTGCATTCCTAATGCTTCAAGTTGTACTAGTTGCCTAGAACAATTACATGACAAATGTAATCTGCATAGCTGAGACATCGAGAAAAAACTAACATTATGAAACACATAGAGAAATGGATCACCTATGAGACACATGAAGAGTCTTTGATCTTGGAGTCTCTTCTGTTTTACATATGATGGGCCATACTATTTTCCAAATAAATTCCAAGTGGATTAAACTAATTTCTTCTTAGTTTTCTTTCCCCTTCAACTTCTGCCAAAGCTGACTCTTAAATCTTGAACTTGATAAGATGGTGCTACGCGTGGCTAAGCCATGGATGGAGAGCTGCTAGTCACTAGCTATTTAGGAGTTCAAAGTGATTTATTTGGACATGTTCATTGTATGTAGGCAAAAGATTTCATTGTTTCCCAATGTTGGATGCAGCATATCTCACATTTTTTGCTATTGTTTTTTTTGGAACAAAATATAATAAATATGCAAATTGAGTGATATGGGTTTACATAAGAAAGTGAAAAATATGGGGTCACAACTTGAATAAGTCTAATAGTTAAAAATATGTATTTCCTCATAAATCACAAATTCAAATCTAGAAGAAGATAGAATATATATACCTCAATCCAATCAAATCTACTCTTTAGTATTCATACACAAGGAAAATTAATTGATGTTATAGCATAGGGTTGAGAACGAACTAGTCACGTAGGTCCACTTTATGCCTACAGTTGTAGGAAAACTCTATAAGTTGTCTGTTGGAGGCTCAACGCATCCTCACTTTCCTCCCTGGGGTAACTAAGAAAGTGGGAGAAATGTTGGACTAGAGATTATTTAATATTCTATATTTTTGTTGAGTTGCCCACTGGGGTTGCTTTGGTAGGTCAAATGGCTGGGCAGAGAGGATCTCTTGTCCCACAATCAAGAGGGTCTCATACACCAGTTTGGTGTTTGGCTTGGTCGTGACCTTAAAACTCAAACATAGCTCCAAACACAACATTTATTACTTGCTTCATCACGTATAATTAAATTTTATGACTAGAGTGTATGTCAGTTATTCCTAAATTTACTTTGGCTATAACCAATTCATAGAATTTATTCACAATCTTGTAGAAACTGTTAAAAAATGAAAGCTAGTTAAATTAGGTGGCATAGCCATCTTAAAAATATCCAAAAACGCGTGGCCTTTGATCACTACAACATGGGATGATTATAAGGATACAATGTGTCCCACTCCAATGGGAGTGTTAAGTGTGAAGGCTCCCAGATAATTGGATGGTAGACCTGAACCTATAGGTTGTGATAAACAAAGTAAACAAATTGAATAACAATAAACTGTAAACGACACACTTTTGAGTTCTTTGAATTGCATTGCATTCTCTATTTGCTTTCTTGATGGAGATGACTTTTTTATAGCTAACTTTTTTACACAATGTTCGGGAACACAGATATAGATAACCTTTGACAGATTGATACGTTAGACCATTATAGGTAAATATATTGATAGATGTGTGGAAGAGTTACTACTATTTAAGCGTTTTACTTTTTGGGTTTTTTTGGTAAGAATTGGTTGGAATCTGGTGATATAAATTTAGATAAAATCTCTATTTTATGTTGTTTAAATTGTCTTTCTGAATGCATAAATGGATTCAGCGTGCTGAAAAATCTTTGGGGTACTAGGATTATACAAACTTAACCACTCAAATCTATAGATCCAACCATTCATCACCAGATTTTGGGCAAAATCAAACAGAAAAAGTGGCCAGAAAACCCCCAAAAGATAGAATGTTTAGACTACTTTTATTATTATCACTGCATCTAACACCATATAACCAAGAAATTATCTTAAGAAATTACTGGCCCGGATCCGACCTTGAATGGTAAAGCTATGGATGCAACCTGAATCCATCAGACAAAAGCTTTAGGAGTTGCGTCGCTCATTCAATCCAATACTTTCAGTCATTTCATTGTTATTAATGCACATGTCATTTCTCTGTTTGTGGAAAATACATGAAAAATGAGAAGACCGTGTTTTTTGTTATCCTGTTAAAAAATAGAATAGTCTAAACGTTCTAACTTTTAGGGGTTTTCTGACCACTAATAATAACATCAAAACAACAAAACAACCACATAAGGGTGTAGTAAAGGCCTGTTTTCAACCAATGTCTGAACCTATGCACTCCCTTGAATCAGGGTTTTAAGACATTGTATCAGACCAGCTCTGCACATTGAAGTGAAGTGATACGATAAATTTTTACTCAAAAGTCTTGTTTCATTTGAAATGACGTAGTAGAAAATCTGGCTAGGAACATTGAAATGACATTGTTTTGTTTCCCACTTATCGTCATTTCAACATTTACCACCGATATATAATCTGGCACATGTACAAAATCATTAACAAAAATTATCATTTCAATGTTCTTAATAAGATTTTCCACTGATGAATAAGATCGATAGAACACCATCACTTTAGTGTTTCTAACAAGATTTCCCACTAATATATAAAGCCATCATAACATAATGACGGTCGATGTTAATTTCCTCCTCTTATTATGATGCACAAGTTTCCAAAAATTTATGCAACCCCAAAGATTATTACCTTTAATGTATGCAACCCCAAATTCCCTTATCTTAATTTCATTTATACCTTTGTTATTTTCAAATGCTTTCACGGGCTTTACACACAATTGTTCACTTTCAAATATATCTTCTCTCTCATTAGGAGCGATGTAAAAGTCAATATTTATCGATAAGTGACCCAAGGAGGATAGTTCTACCCTTTGATTATTCTATCGAATGGTATCTACTTAACGAAAGTAATATGTCCATATTCTTGGTTTCTACCATTTGCATCTTAGATTCCTTAATTTCCATTAAGCACTCTTGGCTTTGGAAAGATTCACTTTATTTCGTTTCCTTCATCATCACACCTCGAATTGTAAACAGTTGTAGGTTTTCTCTCATGCTCCGTCCAAAAAACAGGTAATTTGAATTAGTGTTAACAACATAATCTTATTTTAGTTCAGATAAAAACACGGTGCTAAAATTTAAAATTGAAGGAGGGGCTAATTAAAACAACTGTTTCTCTATGAACTCAACATAAACACACAAAAACTAAATATAAGATAAGACTCAAGCGCTGAGCTATAAAAAAATCCATGCTTTTATAGAGAGAATTAAATATACAAAATTTATTAATAATAGAAAATTGATAACTCACTTCTTCTAAAGCTAACTCTTCTCGAACTCTCTAAACTTAGAATTTAGAATTGTTAAAAATTAGCTAATTTCCAAAAATAAGTAAAGTGAGTAATTATCATATCTTTGCACATCTCTTTAATTATTATCACCAATAATTGTAACACTAATCATGACAGTTTAACAATCTAAAATGTGTCTATAAACTTACAAAATTTATAACATGATGGCTTGCTTGTTTAAATCTCAGCTAGGCTTACAACACTTCAAATCAACAACAAAAAAACATTTTTACCTTCTTTACTTCATGTTGGTGTAGCTTGTACTTTATATGCTCTACAAGTTTTTTCTTCTTTTTTCTCCAAACTTTATATTCAAAATCATTTATCTTCTTCTTCTTCTGCAAGGTTACTTCGGTCATGTTCTTCAATATTTCTTCATCATCTTTATGTAATGCATCTGTTTGTACTTCAGCTACTATTGATTTAACATTTATGTCAACCTCTGTAAGCTCAAAAACATCTTTATTTTCTTTCATCCCCTCTTTCATTGCTGCAATAGCTTTAACAACTTCAATTGTTTCCTTTTTATTTGGTTCTTCTTCTGCTGTAGTTATGAAAACTTTTCCATAACCAATTTCATCTCTATCATACTTGGGATTTGCAAGCAACTCCTCAGGAAATTCTAATTCAACATACAATTTAACATTCATTGTAGCCTTATTTATGTCTTCAACAATGTCCATTGTTAGATTCTCCTCACATTTTACTATTGATGCAAATGTAGTTTCATTTTCATCTTCAACTACAATTTCATTATCCACATGTGTATCTACACAATGGGCGTTACTTTCTTTATCATGTTCATGTTCTGCATCTCATACATAATCACCTTTTTCTTCCCAAATTTCTTCAACAAATTTCTCTCTAATGTTCAAGACCACTGTAGTATTCATAATTCAGTTTGATGTTGATCAATAGTCCTCCCCCTTTCACTATATGTCATCTCTAGAATATCTCAAGCTTCTTTGGAATTGGTTGTTGCTGTAATTTTGGGAAAAATTCTCTCATCCAGGCCTTGTTGAATAAGAGACAATGTTGATACATCATCTTTCTTATTTGTTGTGAGTTGATCCTTGTGATCTTGAATCATGATCTTATAGGCTTCTTGATCTAAGGGTTCTTCAAACCCATTTAAAACAATATCCCATAAATCTTTTGTATGTAGTTTGGTTCTCATCTTAATAACCCAAAAATCATATTTTTTACCAGATAAATTAGGAGGGAAAGACAAAGATAGATAAGAATCGCTCCACAAACCCATAATGTGAATCAAAATTTACCATTAGGAGGGAAAGACAAAGATAGATAAGAATCGCTCCACAAACCCATAATGTGAATCAAAATTTACCACAAAATGTTAATCCCCTATGAGAATAGGAATCCATATTTGCTTAATGCTAAAAGGTTTGTAACAAGTTTTTTCTAACTTTATTTTACGAAGAAACCCCCAAAAACACTTTTTTATTTCTTTTTAACTTACTACAAGCCCAAAATATTATTTTAATTTTTTTGTGGATGCCCCCATGAAAAAATATTACAGACCTTCTTTAAAATTAAAATAATGAGAGGTATGCCACGGCTTATCTTTTATTACCGGCCTCTTTAAAATTAAAATAAGGAAATAACCACACTTCCTTTTAATATAATATTAGAAAAAAATACCTTGTTATGTGTATAGGTTCAACTCATAATATTAGGATATACGAATTTCTTTAAAATAATGGATTTCGGGATATGGGTTCAACACATTGTACTACCATCATACCTCCTCTTCAAATTAACCGAACAAATCGAGTAAGTGTGATTAGAACCTCGCACCGACGATTGGAACGGCTAGGGTTTAGGGGACATTTAACCCCGCACCGACTAATGATCATATTCCAACAAAACTAACCACGGTGTCACTTTTAACCCTAATGAATCACTAGTGACATTTTGATAAATGATAGCCCAAACGTTGTTAGGGGAAAAAGGATATTTAAGGCTTTAGTTTATATGGTTATCCATCACTCATCGGTGGTGAAGTGCTTGAATTATTTGCAAATCACTGGAAGTGAGATAGATCTCCTCTCATGATGAATTGGCATATTGAGATGATTGTCCATGTAATATACTACTTTATGGATCATTTTTCACTATAACCAAAATGAATTCCATCCATTTTGTTATTGTTCTTATTGCTTTACATAGATGGGAGGTCCATCAAATGGATGTTAATTTTGTCTTCTTGCATTGGGATTTACTAGAATAATTATATATGGTCTATCAAATAGATAGCTTTATTCATGACACCAACTTCTTTATATCTCATTCTGATTCCAATGTTTTTATCAAGAAAGTATGAATCCATCTCATAATGTGTGTTCTTTATGTTGATGACCTTATTTTCACTAGTACTGACCCTAAACTTTCAAACCATGTGAAATCCAACATTAAGAATAAATTTGAAATGATAGACTTAGGATATTTTCATTACTTCTTTGGTCTTCGATTATTGCAAAGAAAGGAAGGAATTTATCTTTCTCAATCTAAGTATGCATGTGACCTTCTTCGCCACTTTCATACGGAATATTTTAAACTAGCCCCACCTATCTTCTAGTTTGGAGTTAAACTTACTATAACCACCTATACTAATCCTAAAGTCAATTCAATTTATACCATAAGTTAGTTGGTAGCCTTTTGTATTTGACTCATATTCATCATAATATTTATTTTTTTGTTCATATTGTTGTCCGATATATGCAAACACCCCATGAGATCCATTAGAAAGCAAAAAAAAAGGATAATTTGGTATGTTTGGGGCACAATTTAGTTTGGGATACATTATAGTTCACGGGGGAATCCTTTATTGGTTGGTTTTTGTAACGTCCCTTGGCCCTCAACACCACTGTCGAGAATGCTACCCAACACCTTATCTTCTACAGACTAGCTCTGATACCAATTTGTAACATCCCCGACCATCCACAGGACGGGTAACGCCACTTCTCGGAACATATATATATATATATATATATATATATATATATATATATATATATATATATATATATATATATATATAT
>ML785552.1:605770-674516 GCA_009831015.1 Picea engelmannii
CTTAAAAGAATTAACACAAAGTTAATGCTACCATACATATTCAAATGGAATTGACAATAAGTCCACATGCAACAGAACACATAATACATTTCAAGAAACACATAAATGCATAACATACATAATTAAGCATTGAAATGATACATATATTTTAAGTGGAGTAAACCCACCAATTGTGTGCAGACCTTCCATGAACCTCCCATCCTAAGACCACAATGTTCATCACGCTCAGAAGTGGGTCACCCCCGAGATAGGACTAAACTCCAATGGGCAAGGGAATTCTAGGATTAGAAAGGACAACAAGGAAGTTACATAAAACAACAAGAAATATCTTTTATCCTAGGATCCACTTATGCCCACAACCCACAGACCCTGATTACCCACACACATGTTCCACCCCAGGTGGGTACACCTTCACTAATACAAGTACATCGGCTACTCCCTTACCTTGGGATTCCATACAGGTTGGACCAAAAATCTCAGAGTACTATAGTTTCTATGGGACTCCTTCCAGGAGACCTCGCTTCCCAACAAACTCTCTCACTTGGGAGATTTTCTCATAGGCCTGGCAACCTGATTCTTCAATTAAGCTCCTAATAAATACTGCAACAACATTTAGCTAACATACGGGTGACGAAATAAATAGGAAATGATTATGGACATGGAAAATGGCAACATCCTAATGCTAAGACAAAACACAACTCACACTAATACAGATGCATCTAGCTTCACCGAAGACACACAACAACTCAAGTATGACTATAGGATTCCAAAAGTGTGTACTATGTACATAGGTGATGGTGATGGAGAACTAGTTCAATGCATGAATCCTTGGTCAATCGGGAAGGTGACAGACCTCCAGAGAAACATAAGGTTCATGAGGAAACTCGAAACTGGTCTAGACGCAAGGATGGGAAACAACTCCTCAATGGTAAGCGAACGAACTCGGCTCTGCAAGTGAAGATAAACTGGGTTCACGGAATCACACAGGTCAGCTTCCCGTTTTGGTTTCTAGAGATGTGTGGTTATGCAGATCTCCATTACAGAGGAAAAATGGGATTGAAGGAGAATGGGGAATGGCAACAGAACCCCAATCACAATTTGACTCTTGGGTTTTAACTGCATGAGCCCAGGTCAACACTTGTCTCCCTGGAGCTGCATGCACTCCATTTAGCATACATTCCCTTTCCAGTAACTTAGGACAACACTGATAAATTGTCCACCCCAGCCTTTAGTAAATAATAGTAAAATATTATCCCCTTAGAGGTAATCCCCCTAGCTCAGCCCCTAGGCCCAAACACTTAGCCTCCTCCCTTACCCTACCTAGTGGATCTTAGTCCCCCATCACTCTTTCTTCATGGTTGGTCTACACGCAACGATTTTTATATTTTATTAATGATCTGCATAATTACATATACAAAATTAGGCTCATTTCCTTAAGAATCTAGGCTCTCCGGCCTACTTAACATACAAGTCTTCAACTTATAAACACTTGGATCACCATCCTATAAAGAGAATTACAATTCAACAATGTAATTGGGGCTTGTCCTTGGGGCATTATAGTTTTATTGATTCAAATTGGGATAATGACCCTAATAATTGAACTTATGCTATGGGTTATGTTTTCATCCTTGGTTTTGGACCTATCACTTGGGTTGTAAAAAAAAATGTGTTCTTTCCCTTTCTTTATAAGAATAAGAGTGTCGAGCAACAATTACTACAATTCCAGAGTTCATATGGCTTCAATAAATCCTTTCAAAATTTGGATTTTAGCAAGAGAATCCGACAACCCCTTGGTGCTATAATGAGAGTGTTATTAGGTTTTCCAAAGTTCGATTTCAACATTGTCACAGTAGATATATTGAGATACAAATGAACTTCATCAAAAATCTCATTCATGATCACATTTTTGAAGTGCTCTTTTTCGCTAAATATGATCGCATTATGGAACTTTTCACAAAGTCTCTTACTGAAGAAACATTTTCCAAAATTTGATCTATGTTATGTTGATTAATTGAGTTGGTTGTCATTGATGTCAACCCTTCAAGAAAGTCCGGTAGAAAATTCTAGCAGCCCTAACAATATGATTAAGGGACTGCATTTTGATTGATGTATAATGGTATGAAGTTTAATATATTTGTAGGTAAGACTATTCTATCTGGATAGTGCATGTCATGCCATTTTCGATGATATGAAGAACATCACATAAATCCTTACGATTAGAGAGTTATGGCTTGGTGAAGTGGAGAACCCTCATGAGTAATCTAAAAGGGAAAATAAGTCAAATTAATTCTAGAAGCTCCTAGAAGAAGTTGACTAGTCAAGTGGGTGAAACTAGGAGTTACTCATGGGTTAAGTTGTTGCAATAAGAAAATAATTAAAAGTAATTTAGTTGCAACTAGAAGTGGAGAATTTATTGTTTGTAGAAAAGTGAGTTAGAAGTGGACAAGTGGTTAGAAGTGGGTTATCCCTAAAATAAGGAAAGTGGGTTAAGTTGGTTAGAAGGTAACCCCTTGAGGAAACTACATGGAAGTATAAATAAGAGAGAAAGGCTCTCCAATTAGCACCTATTGAATATCATTGAATATCTATTTTGTGAAAGGTTATTTGGGCAGGTATTATTGATAGAGAAAAGTGCGGTAGAAAAATCATGCCAGGAAAACTGTGGCAGAAAAAGTGCGACAGAAAAATTGCATCAGGGAAAGTGTGGCAGAAAAATTGCGGTAGAAAAATCGTTGCAAAAAAAGTGCAGCAGAAAAACCGTGGCAGAAAAATTGCGGCATCAATACCGCAGCAATAGAACGCTATAAGAAGAAAAAATGTGTGGTTTTTATATCTGTAGTGTTGAATTTATGAATCTGGTTGAGGGTTTGAATTGTAAATATGTTGGATTCCCTCTTGGAAGTTTAGGGATTGTTGTAGAGTTGATCTCAGGAAGCTCTACAAAAGTTTAGTATTGGTTTGTGTTTGAGGGATTTTGGTTGAGGTATGTTTCTAAAGTTATTGGTACATATAGAGGTGGTATAACCGTGAGGTTATGTAACATCCTAGTTTTAACCCTTATGAACTATAATGTATTATGTAATTATGACTTAGGCTAGTGAGTCAGTAAAGTCGAAAAGAGGATAGAGTGCCTAGGAAATTTAATACTTCATATACATTAATAAAATACACCTCTGGATGGAAGACGGACAAGAAAAAAAAGATAGGGGGCTATGATTCCACAAGAGAGGGGGCTTGATGGCTTGAGTCTTTTTATTATTATTTTTATTTACCATAATTGATTTTATGGACAAAATTGGCTACATGGGATTCTTGGGGAAGGCCATGTGGTTCTTGGTTCTTGTGATTATATAAACATTCCTTGGGAGCTTCTTGGGTTTACTTTTTTTCCTTGGTGTGCTTCTTCTCCCTTGTTCTTCTTTCCTTTTCACTCACTATTTCTGGTTCGTATGCTCTTAGGATGAGCATGGAAATGAATGGAAGGAAGAGGAGAGCCATTGATAAATGTATGTAATAATTACTGATCATTCGAGAAGGTAATGGATGTCTTTGTGCATGAGCTTGATGGAAGCTCGAATAGAACTTTCCACAAGTATGAGTCCTGAGAGTCCCAACATAAAGATTCTAGAACAACCACACTCGAGCCTTGGAAGGATATGGAAAACCTAAGGGAATACATGGCATAGAAGGGGCTTAATTATCTTGGGGTTGTGCAGGATGGGTAGAAGAGAGTTGGTGTACTTCAGATTGTTGTGAGTATTGAATGTCCTATGATAGCTTCAGTGTTGAGAGGCCTGTTAGTTATGAGACTGATGGAAATTCGGATAGAACTGTCCACAACTGAGAATCCTTGGAGTTTCCAATAAGGAGATTTATTGACCAGTAGCACTAGAGCCCTAGAGTGAAATGTGACAGTTTGAGGGAACCCATGGCAGAGAATGGAATCCATTTTTTCGGGTGGTGCAGGTTGATGGGGAAAGAGAGATGGAAATTCGGGTTTCGTTGTGAGGTTGGAAAACCTGAGAGCTAGTTAGCCAGTTGTTGTTTTCTTAGAGTTTTCCTAGGACCTGTCCTTGTGGATTCATAGCCCTGGCTCAGGGGTTACATACTGTTCAGATTAAAAGAACAACAATGTCTATTGTTGGGAGGAATGTCCTTGGTCCGCAGCCAGTTGGTGAACATTTATTTGCAAAGATAATTTATCTCTGTGTTTTATGTGTAATGTTTATTTCCACTGCATATTTAATTATCTCTGAGATGTATATTTAGAATGTTCATGCATACTGTTTATTTTTTTTGCATGGCACATTGTTTGGCTCTTTTATGTTGAAGCATGGATCTTGTCTTATGCATGCGATTTTCATTCCTCTAACATTGTTGAATAGTCCTTTGATTTTGACATAATATTAGAGAACGAAGTCCTTGGACTACAACATGCCTCGCCTGCGGGTGGTTGGGTGTGTTGCAGTCGGATTAAGTGGCATAGCCTGGCCTGTGGACGGTTGGGTGTGTTACAAAATGGTATCAAGGCTTCTGGTTGAAATATCGGGTCATTATGGGTCATATATGTTGGTCAAAAGCTCGTGGTTGAGATCATTTTATGACCTTGAAGTTGAAAATGTTAGGAGGAATGGCATTGTAGATTCTGCACAAAATCCAGAGTGTCAGAGATCCTTTGTAAGGGATCATGGGATTATGATCATCCCTTTCTCTTTTGGGAGTGATCATTGTCATGAGGTCAAGGGAGATATAGAGCAAGGAAGTTGTCCGATAGAGGAGAAATCAAGAAATTGGGGAGATTAATTCCCATCTGTCAGATCCAGTTAATCGATCGCCAGTCATCGATCAAAGCCAAGCATGAAAGGTAATACTTTATAACTTCATCGCTTCAACAATATTGGTAGGCATGTAAAGATTGAACTGCCAAAGGTCGAAGTCCCGAAGTCCCGTCAGTTGTCTGATCTAATGGGAGACATGAAGGGATATCCACCATTAATCATGCTCACCCAACATTGACCACTTCGGGAGTTTTAAACATTGATGAACTGTTATGACCTGTGTAACATCCCCGACCTTCCAAAGGTCGAGAAATTCTACCAACACAACCTTAACTTAGCCTTTAAATCTATGATACCATTTTGTAACATTCCCAACCTTCCAAAGGTTGGGAAACAATACCAACACAACCTCAACTTAGCCTTTAAATATATGATACCAATTTGTAACATCCCCGGCCACCCACAGGCCGGGCAATGCCTCTACTGCGGAATATACACTTATATATATATTATGCATTAAATCAAAATAACACATTTAACATAGAGTCACTACCATCATACAGACTTAAATAGAATTAACTACAATTCATACATGCAGTGGAATACATGAAAACATACAAGCATCACAGACATGCATTTTGATTTAAATTAAACACACGATGATACTTATCTTTGAAACTAGAATAAATCCACCAACTACGTACAGACCTTCCACGAACCTCCCAGTTATAGACCACGTTGTTCATCATGCTCAACAGTGGTTCATCCCCGATCTAAGACCAAGCTCCACCTAGGGCAAGGGAATCCTAGACTAGGTTGAGGTTACAGGAAACTGCACAAAGCATCCAGAAGGATTCTCTCCACAAGCCTTCTTATGCCCACTACTCACGGACTCTCATTCCCCACATGCATGTTCCACCCCAGAGTATACACCTTCACAAGCACAATCCATTGGTGCTTCACCTCCCTCTCTGGGTCTCGACAACATGCTGGATGAGGAATTCTTAGAACTATGTAGCTAGTGTTGGACTCTCTCTGGGAGAAAGCCACTTCCCAGCAGAATCTCTCACCTGGAGAGATTTTCTCACAGGCTCGACAACATGCCTCCTCTACGACGGGCCTGGCAACCCAGTTCTTCAACACATTCCCCAACTCAGCTCCATCTAGGTGAGGACAACAACAATGGTTCAACACTCATTAACACAGGGATCACAATAGCAACCAAAAATTGGGTATGGACGTCCAAAAATGGAAATCGTCCACACTAAGACACAACACGGCTCAATAAGAAAGAGTTGACGACAACAAGCCACCCTCAGTCAAGGAGCTACATGGTCACAACAACAAACCATTATGACACACACATGGCATAGACATATACAAGATGCTCGAGCTTCATGGAAGACAACAACCCAAACAATTAAGCATGGACTTAGATGTGCAGTGTGGATAAATTGGGTTCACAGGACACACAAAAGACATGACTAAGTCCACCAATTTTCCAATAGTTTTTAGGGTGCTTGATAAGGAATCAACGCAGACTCAAATGGTTCATATGGAGGATGAGTCGGCTTCTCAGGAAAACATCACGATTTTCTGGTTTCAGAGTTGTGTGAGGGTATGCGAAGATCAGAAGCCCACCACACATTGTTTAGACATCAGACGAAACAATGGAGGATGAACCCCCATCATGGCTCAATGCTTGGGCTAAACTGCATGTGCCTAGGCCTACACATGTCTCCCATGAAGTTGCATGCACTCCATCAAGTATGTGTTCCCTTTTCGAGGAACTTAGGATAAAAATATACCTTTCACACCACTTTGGAATAATAATAAATTATTATTCAAGGACTTAAGCCCTCAAGCTTAGCCCCTCTTCCAAAATTTCATCCCCTTCTCCCTTACCCATACTGCGGAAACTTAGTCCTCCATCACTCTTTCTTCATGGTTGGTCGGCATGCAATGATGTTTATATATTATATTAATGATCTGCATAATTACATATACAAAATTAGGTTCTTGGCCTTTAACACCTAAGCTCTCCAACCTAATCACCAAATAAGCCTCCTAGCTTATTATAACTTGGCTCATCGGCCTACAAAACATGTTTACAATTTATAAATACAACTGGGGCTTGTCCTTGGGGATATTAAAATCCCCTCCCCTTATTTTTGCACTGTCCTCAGTGCAACTTTCACACAACATCAACAAGTTTTCCAAAATATTCAAAAAACGATGTGGGTATTCTTCCTGCATAGCATCCTCATGCTCCCATGTTGCGTCCTCAGGACTGTACATGATCCACTGGACCTTTACAAGCCCTATGGATTGATTTCGAAGCTTCTTGCTTTTTCGATCCAATATGCGCACCGGATGCACTTGCAAGACACCTTCTTGTTCCACCTGAATCACATTCCAATCGATTAAATGATTAACATCAGGTATATATATTTCTTAAGTAATGAAATATGAAACACATTATGTATAGTCATGGATGTATGCAATTCAAGTGTATATTCAATATATATGTGTGTGTGTGTGTGTGTGTGTGTGTGTGTGTGTATAGAAAATTTTAATAACATTATAACCTGTATACAACATACAAAACATACAATAAATAGAGAATTGGTACTTATCTTTTGATTGAGAAGACCTCCATATCACATGGTCTAGATCAAGGTACCAAACCTCAACAACACTCCAACCAATGGTCTCTCCTTCCCCACATGCATGTCCCACCCCAGGAGTGTGCACCTTCACTATCACACAGTCCATCAGTTGTTACACCTCCCTTTCCTTGGGCTTCAACAACAGGTCAGTCCAAAAGTCCTAGAGCACTGTGGCTCCCGGAGTTCCAACTTCCCTCAGATATTTCCAATCAACATCTTCCCCAAGCTACGCTTTGTATTCAACATTCTAACTTTAATCAACATCATCTCATCTACATCACCCACATGCAGTTATCATGAGAAAACATAAAAGAATTCATTTAGGAACTCCAATTAGTTCGAAAGGGAATTCAACTTTTATCCTCAAAACATGAAACTCTATTTCATAAATCATCTTGGTTGTTGCTAGGATTGCAACCTTCCTTGTGCTTTTCCACAAGCACCAAACTGCATACTATTTTCTTGCAAGACTTCATCTTGCATACGACCAACAATTGTCAGTATTTCCTGTACATCATAATTCAATTGCAATATGTACAAAACCATATGCAACAAACTTAAAATTTCCTGCACCTAGCAATTCAATCACCATTAACAAACAACTTAACCAAATATAATGACTCATCATTATTTTCATATGCATGTTCATAATCAATAACATAAAAAAAATTGCAGTCTTTATTCCTGTGACTACAGGGCTTGCAACTTTCCTATTGCAATGTTTAACAGTTCCTAAAATGTTCTCAACTTCATGAGTTAGCAACATTTCAGCCATTAGTATAATTATTTCCATGCCAAAAGCAAATATACATGCACTCACAAAATGCATTCAGCAAAGTGCATTTAAGTATACAATTCCATCGTGTATGAGTGCAACTCTGCCCCTTAATAGACACGAGTACAACTCTCAATGCCTATTTATTCAATGCACCCTTGTATTGATTTACATAATGCTTTTTATCTCATTCATGTATCTCACCATCCATAAGTTGGAATTCTAGTCAATGTGTTGACACATTCTCCACACACTTTGTTACACATGAAATTTGCACACCTAGGTACCTCGTCCTAAGTGTCGTAAAGTGTGTTATAAGTGTCTCATACACCTTGACACCATGGAATAACCTATGTCATAATCCCTAGTCAATGTGGAGGAGGGATATATTACATGAAGGCAAAGAAATACTAAGTACACATGAATTATTATTAATATTCATGGAAAATAAATTAATTAAGTGAGAGAATCAAGTGCACATGAATTATTATTAATATTCATGAAAAATAAAGTAATTAAGTGTGAGGATCCACCTCACATTTGGTTTCCTATTTTTTAGGGAAGGTGGAGGATCTCAAGGATGGTTGAAATATTTCATCCTTAAAATCCTTGAGAGATATTTCCTCCCCAAAATCCTTAAGAGATATTTTCTCCTCAAATATCTTAGAGATCCCTTTCTTAGTGGATCTGATGAGAGATCTTCTCCATGGTAGTTAAACCTCCAAATCCTATATAATGAGGGGTTTCCATGGAGGAGGGGGAAAGGGAGATTGAGAATTATACCAAACTTATGATCTCATGAGTGGTATTGAATGGAGATTGAGAATTATATCTAACTTATGATCTCATGAGGAAGATGTCATTTGGAGCATTAGAATTCTGCGTGTGGACTGTTTACGGAAGGGTTTGGACAAGGGGAACTTGATGAAGCTACTGCACTCACATCTATGGTTGTAAGTTTTTTTCATTGTTATTCTCATTAATATAATATGCTTGGCCTATTTCTTTCAAGTCTCTGTTTGATCTCACATGAATTTGTCTCTAATAGATAGATCTATTTCGAGCTAATCTCAATAGAGTAGGAAGTTGGTTGTATCTTTGTTTGTCTACAAGGCTTATCTAGGAGTTTAAGATTGGAGCTCAACTTAGACTGTGCAGGGACAAACACCGGTAAAAAGGTACTTCTTTTCTCCTTCCTCCTCACACATTAGTTTATCTAGATCTAAAAGGAAGTCAGTGTCCATGTTAAGCACCTTCTGTCTTAAGAGTTAAGAGTCTAGATCTCAACAGGAGATCTACCTATTTGCAAGGAGATTTTCCTTCAACACACTTTCTATTGTCTTCCTAATTAATTGGATGCCTTCCTTTTCGACCCAAACACTGCACCAAGAATATAATTCTGTGGTGTTCATTAGTGTTGGCAAAAATGTTGCAGCCCAAGTTTTATTTAAAAGTAGGAAGCTTTTAGTACCTGTGTGGCTCATAACCTTTCCATATCCAACCAGGTCCTGGTCTCATACATGACTAGCTTACTGGCATTCATTCCTATAACCAGTTCTTATCTTTAATTCTTTGGTTACTACCCCTTAACCAAATTAACATGGCATTCTACTATGTCAGTGTGTGCATTTAGAAGCTAAAAATATTTGAATTAATACAGAACTCCATCCTTTACCACATATAGTGGTATGCATTCAATAATATAATCCCGTGATTTTAAAAAATAACTCTAACTGAGGAAATTCTTACCAAATTTTCCTTTCAACAATTATGCAAAAAGAGTAATAAAACTCATACATGCATGAATGCCATCAATAAATTTTATACTACCTGAAAGTCTGATGGCAGTGGAAGCTTTCATGCTTCTTTTATCAAAATTATAACCAATACTTTAGTTCTATGTTTCTTCCCTCCTTATGAAACAACACTTGCAAACATGCAAGAATTCTTTCCTCTGGCTGACCCAACAATCATAATCATACTAGCTGCCACAGAAATTGCAGCAATTTCTTTCTCCATATAAATTTTTTTCTTGTTGATCCCAAAAGTATTCAATTCTTCTTGGATTCCTAAATCTTCTTGTGCTCTCATTGTAGTCATTGTATATGACTATTTCTTCCCTGATCACTTTCGACACAATGCCCCTACCTCAGCGGGGTCTGCTGACCTCCTGGTCAAAGGATCTTTCAAAATTTTGAGTTGCATTGACTCTTCAGGCTTCTGATTGAACCCAAAACAATTATACACAGGCCCCCTTTTTCCTTTAGGTGCAAGTCCTGACAGACCCGCAGGCTATTCCTGTGTGATTCCAAAACTCCAAGTTTTAGGTGCTAGCCCCTTTTTCATTATCCCTTTCCTTCATAATACCATGGGATATGACCTCATGTAAGTGCGTGATTGAGGGCGTAGGAAAGAGTGGTTTTAGAAAAATGCGATTTTCACCCCACAATTCACCTCCAATTACCACGTATCACTTTGTTAAAAACGTGGTATAAACTGTGGCTAGATCTTAGATTTTTAACATCTGAGCAAGTTCTAGCCCCGCAATCCATCTCATCTGTCGATCTCCAATCCCTTGGCGATGATCTGTGATCAACAACTACTATCTATCCTCCTTCCAAACTTGATCCAAGATCTACATGATCTTTCAACACGTAGTTCCCTTCCAAATCAATGGCTATGATTGATTCCGGCTTTCTGGCCCTCCAGAGTTTAAACTCTCAACTATCTTCTTTTCCCCGTATGACAATATTTTGAAATGGAAAATCTATTGGCACTTGTCCTCAAAAATCAAATGGTTATGATGAACTCTGTCTCTCCAGCCTTCTGGATTTCTCATGTCTCTACACACAAAAATCTTCAGAGTGAATTTCCTCGGAGTGACAGATCTTCTGCCATGCGTCCTCTCTAAATCAATGACCCTAATTCTCTTCTAGACTTCGGGACTTTGACAAGTCCACTATTTCCGACCAAGACTAGATTAACGGTCCTTCGACCTCCTCTTAGGGAGTTCAACGCTTTCACCCTCTTATTTCCTCTGAAGTGCTATGTTTCTAGAGTTCCATATATGGCGTCGTGTGTCCTCCTTCACATCGACAACTCTCGTCATTTCAGGACTTCGATGCTTCAGGATATTCTGAAACACAACTTCTTAGAAATCCCCGAGTACGATCGTCCAAATTTCCCGATCTGGTGACACCTATCCAAACAAAATCAACGGCTTCCAGCTGCTTCGATGATTTCAAACTTTTGTCCTTCGCGTTCTCTCGAAGTGTTTTCACCCGAAACTGATGGATTTCCACCACGCATCCTTTCAGACGATGGACAATCCAAAAACACTTCGAAACTTCAGGACTTTAGCAATTCCACTATCCCTTTTTTCCTTGGCTCCTCCATAAAGGTGACCTTGGGTGGTGACCTCACACAAACACACGATTGCGGGCACACTCAAAGGTGGTTTGAAACCAAATTACTTTTCGTCCTACAATTCACCTTGAGCCTACACACCTCCTTCCTCCAAAACTGTGGTTTGGATTGCGGCCCTCCGTCGACTTCGTAAAGATCGAGCACCTTCTATCCCCGTAATTTGAGGTGATCATTGATCTCATGATCTTGACGATGCTTCTAAATGGACAACTGAGATCTACCTCCAATAATTCATATCTCCCTCTCCCAAATCAACGGTTGGGGTCATTCCTCCTCCTGAGATTTTGACTCCTTCCGACTTGGAAGATTTTGTGGATATTCAAAGGCTTCGGGATTTGAACTTTCTCCTACGAGTCCACCTCTTAGATCTCGTCTTTTCTCTCATAAGCATTATCTCTTCTGAGATTTTCAATTTACTCAATCTCCTAAGGGTCTTGGCCCTTATGTTTCCTTTCAAAGGAAAAATTCATGCCCTCGTGGCAATCTTCTGCTCAAAGCACACCTTATTGAGTGTTTTCTACAGAGTGTTCAATAGCTTTGTGAATAGCTTCCTCTCATACTCTTCTCCTTGAACTTGATAAAGAGTTCTCTCTGTGCACACTTGCACTCGCTCGATTCCCGCCTAGCAGAGCCCGAAAAAGTTCTCAGTGACTCTTTCTCTTTCTGAACTCAACACATAGTTCTTCATGTGCACTCCTTGTAGTTATGTTGATGAAGGTTCAATGGTATCTCTCCTGATCTTCTCTGAGGTTAACTTACCTCTGTCAATGCACTCCTTTCGGACAATGTGCACTGCTTGCACTATAAAACTCAAAGAAGAGAAACAATTGAAACGTATTCAATACTTCACCAATTTATGCATTCAAACCAATTTGATTTAAGAAAACGTTCATATTTCATTTTCTTTCTGAGCTCTTCCCTCCTCTATAATCATTTTCTAGCACTAGATCCTTTCTCTCAGTCGCCAAACCACGCAACCATGGGTTTTGACCAAGAACTATATCAATAAGCACTTACTTGGGCCTTCGGCTTTGGAAGTTTTCAAAGCACCACACAAAAATCTCTTGGAGCTATATATTACCAAACTCACAAAGTAGGGCAGATCAACTGTCCACGTCTACTCAACATATGACAACTGACACTTACTATGGAACCTCAAGCATCTGAGTTACGAAAATTTGAAGCTTCGAAACTTCGGAGGATTTCACATCCACGCATCTGAACTATTAATCTTTGAACATTCCCAATCACCTTTGGTGACTTCATTACATCACATCAATTAACGTTTTCCAATTGCGGGGGAATTCAATAGTGGTTTGGAGTAACCCTCCTTTCATCCGGAAATTATTTTGACACTGACACATAACCCCTTGGTGAAACCAAGGTTTGGATTGTGGGACCTCCTTGGATAATTAACTTCTATGCAACTTAGGTTCCTCCAATTCCTTCTGGTCATTGATCTTGATGTATCATGATCAATGCCACTATGGGTCCCTCGACCTTTAACTACGTTATGTAACCTCGAAAACCATTAACCTTGCTCATACAGAATGCCACGTGGTGGAATACTAGCAGTTGACTCATGGCCCAATCATATGGGTGTCACACGTCACATTCCATATGGAATTTCAAACTTCCACAGGTTTAGAACCCACTAACATGTGGCACACATCCCATGTGTACACGTCACCTCCAGGTGATGTCATCATGAATCACCACTTTGACTCTTCGAGCTTCAGATCTTCAGACTTATCTCTTAATTTTCATCAACTTCACTGAAGTCGCGAAGTCCAAAGGGATTCTAGGTTAACCCTTATGCACCTTCCCCAGATCTGATGGTCTTAATGTATTTCCCTTCCTTTTGAACAGATCGTACAACGCATAACAAATTTTGTTACTCTACATATTTCCAAAGGAATTCATGGCTAACTGCCTCGTAACATTACCAGATCTAACGGTCATGAAGGAT
Source organism: Picea engelmannii (assembly GCA_009831015.1). Taxonomy (NCBI): domain Eukaryota; kingdom Viridiplantae; phylum Streptophyta; class Pinopsida; order Pinales; family Pinaceae; genus Picea; species Picea engelmannii. Next base: position 619,388 of record ML785552.1, read on the forward strand.
TCTCCTTCTCCCAAACAGATCCTAAGGTCCACATTACTCTGTGTCCCAACACCACTTCTATCATGGTTTTTCAACATCGCTACTCCTCTTGAGCTTCGTAACATGACCAAGGTAACTTATTGCACTCAGGAAGTTTCTGAGGTTCGAAATTGATCCTCCAGACACAATTTCCTCTCGAAACCTTGGGTCCAATGACCACTTACCCATCCCATCTAGGATTTTCATTTGAAACCATGTATCTGAACTTGAATTTTGTCTACTTCGACAACAATTCTTTCCAAAAAAATTTCTTCATTTTCCACTAACATGGCCCATCCAGGCTCAGTGTTGAAACCATGCTATGTTACCATTTTGTAACATCCCCGACCTTCCAAAGTCCGGGAAACACTACCACCACAATGTTAACTTATCCTTTAAACCTATGATACCATTTTGTAACTTCCCCGACCTTCCAAAGGCTGGGAAACGCTACTAAAACAACCTTAACTTAGCCTTTAAAGCTTTGATACCAATTTGTAACATCCCCGACCACTCACAAGCCGCGAAATTCCACTATTGTGGCATATACACTTATATATAATATGCATTAAATAAAATTAACACATTTAACATAGATTTATTGCCATCATATAGAATTAAATAGAATTAACAACAATTCATACATGCAACGAAATACATGAAAACATACAAGCATCACATACATGCATTTTGATTGAATTTAAACACATGATGATACTTATCTTTGAAACTGGAATAAATCCACCAACTACATGAAAACCTTCCACGAACCTCCCAACCATAGACCACTCTTCTCATCATGCTCAACAATGGGTCACCCTCGAGCTGGGACCAAGCTCCATCGAGGGCAAGGGAATCCTAGACTAGGTTGAGATTACAGGAAGCTGCACAAAGCATCTGAACAGATTCTCTCTGGGCACCTTCTTACACCCACTACTCACAAACTCTCATTCCCCACATGCTTGTTCCACCTAGGAGTATACACCTTCACAAGAATAGTCCATTGGTGCTTCACCTCCCTCTCTAGGTCTCGGCAACAAGCCAAATAAGGAATTCTCAGAGCTCCGTAGCTAGTGTTGGACTCTCTCTGGGAGAAAACCACTTCCCAGTAGATTCTCTCACCTAGAGAGAGTCTCTCACAGGCTCGACAACTTTCCTCTTCTATCATAAGCCTGAAAACTCGATTCTTCAGCACACTCCTCAACTCAACTCTAGCTAGGTGAGGACAACAAAAATGGTTCAACACTCATTCACACAGGGATGACAGTAGAAACCAGAAATTGGGTATGGACATCCAAAAATGAAAACTATCCACACTAAGACACAACATGGCTCAACAAGAAACAAACGACGACAGCAAGCCACCCTCAGTTGAGGAACTGCGTGATCACAATAGCCAATTGTTATGACACACACATGACACATACATATACGGGATGCTCGAGATTCACGGAAGATAACAACCCAAACAGTTAAGAATGAAATCATATTTGAAGTGTGGATAAATTGGGTTCACAGGACACACAGGAGACATGACTTAGTCCATGGTTTTTCCACTGGTTTTCAGGGTGAGTGACAAGGAATAAACGCAGAATCAAATAGTCCAGACAGAGGATGTGTCGGCTTCTTAGGAAAACATCACGGTTTTCTAGTTTCAGAGCTGCGTGAGGGTATGCGTAGAGAAGACACCCACTACACACAGTTCAGACAACAGACGGAAGAATGGAGGATGAACCCCCATCACGACTCAATTCTTCGGTTAAATTGCATGTGCCTGGGCTGACACATGTTGCCCATGAAGTTGCATGCACTCCATCAAGTATGTCTTCCCTTTTCTAGGAACATAGGATAAAAATATACCTTTCACACCACTTTGGAATAATAATTTTTTTTTATTCAAGAACCAAATCCCTCAAGATTAGCCCCTCTTCCAACCTTTCAACCCCCTCTCCCTTGCCCATTATGTGGAAGCTTATTCCCCCATCACTCTTTATTTGTGGTTAGTCGGCACAGAGAAATGTTTATATATTATATTAATGATCTGCATAATTACATATACAAAATCATGCTCCTGGCATTTAACACCTAGGCTCTTCGACCTAATCACCAAATAAGCCTCCTAGCTTATTATAACTTGGCTCACCAGCTTACAAAACATGTTTACAATTTATAAATACAACTCGGGCTTGTCCTTGGGAATATTGAAACCCAAAGTCTTGAAGAATTGAAGTCCTGAAGTCTCATCGACCTTTATATGGAGCGACGGATGTCAGGAGTGTTTAGGACTGTTAGATCTAGCAATTATTTGAGAGTATGGGGATCGTATAGAGGGAGAATCCCTGAAGCCAAAGCCAAAGTTAATTGTAATCATTTCTTGTGGGAGGAGTTTGATTCATCAATTTCAATTCGATGTTTGGCTATTCAGGAGGTAGCATGTGTTGGACTCGGGAAACTTCTGAAGCCTGGAGTCTCGAATTTTATTGATGACGTGGATTATTCCATGTGGTAGGGGTGTCGTGTAGGGACACGTGTCCTTTGATTTTGGTACCTTTTGGACCTGATCTATTCATTTTTTAGTGACACGTGGTAGACGTGCCACAAGTTCACGTCACCTTGGGTGATGTTAGTATGTCGTGTCAGCTTTGAGAGTATGTGACTCTAGGGGTTTCCAAATTTCTACCAATGAAAACAGATGAAGCCTGAAGTAATGAAGGCATGAAGGCCTTCGATCTAAGATCCCTTTAGGACCTTTCTCAATCGTTATATCAAGCAATGGAAGGGTAGCATAAGAAGTTGGGGTCGAGGAATCCTGAAGGCCCAAAGGCCAGAGTCCATCTCATCCATTGATTACAGTGGACACATGGCACCAGATCATGAAGTCTGGAGACTTGGAACTCCTGAGGAACTTGGTAGAGGTTTGTTAAAGTGTGAATACTCCCAGAGACCATAGTTAATATCGATTGTTGACCGGGAGAGGATACATGGCAACAGATTCTGCAGTCTAGAGACTTGTCACTCTGGGGGAATTGAGTGGCGCAGGAGATGAACATCCCAAATTCCCAGAATGTCAAAGTCCCTAATTGATTAATGTCATCCATCTCAATTCCATATTAAGTTGCAACCATCGATATTGTTTAAGCCTCCAGATGGGGGAGGGACTGTCCATTCAATGAGAGATTAAATATTAACCGTCCATTTTTTCTAGTGGAATGATTGATGGGTTCAGAAAAGTGTAACTTCGAAGGAAAACAAGAGTTGACAAGGGAAAAAGGTCGAAGGTCGAAGTCTGAAGGACTTGGTCCCAACGTCAGTCCCATGCTAAGGTAAAAAGGGCCTGGAAGTAAACCATCCCTTGGAATTATCGTCTTTGTCAGCTCCTATGTAGAAAAACATAGAGCAGAGCACTAAAGAGTGTTTAAGCCCGCGGTTTTGAGTCGTGGACATGTGGATCGTGGTTTGAAGGAGGCGCCTTTGCATATTTCACTTTCTGTATTAGCTAAGGGGGATGAAAGTGGTTTTTCAGGGAGCCCTAACTTTCATCTTAGATATCCAATTGGGGCAAGATTTCAGTCATTGGAAATCTGATTAAGAGGAGAATAACCTGGAATCAATCTATTTTGGGTAAATTTTATAAGTGATATACTTTCCTTCATGAATTAAACAAAAAAGGTACTTGTAAATTTAATTGACCATTTTGTATGATATGTATAATTCTAACCAGATGATTGCTTGCAGGTTTGGCAGGATTAGAGGTATAATCAGATCAATTCAAGAACATAATCAGATATTAGAGTTAGGGAAGCATGACAAAGATTACAAAAGTTGGATGAGGTACTACAAAAGAAAGAATCCTGACATAGGATATGAATTTAGCAGGTTAAAAATATCATTGAAGGGCATAGAAGGAAAACAAGTAAGGCTCCATATCCTTGAAAAATGTCACTGAGTGAAATGGAATTCCATTGGGGAATGGTATTAACTGTGAAAGGGTGTTGGAATGTCTCATAAAGGTAAAGTTGGGCATGACTACCCAAGGGGAGTTGTAGAAATTTGAGTACACTGGTTGGATTATAGAATGGCCAAGTGGAACTTGGCTGGAAAGTGTTCATACCAGGGAACAATAGTGTAGATGTACAAAATGAGAGCATGTAGGGCAGAAAGGATCTAAAGGAGTTCAAGGACAACCAACTACAACATAAATAGATAAATGAACAAGTGATTTGAAACAAAAATGAACTAGAGTGCATGAGGCATATAATGAAGTTAAAATTCATATGCATTAGTAGGCATGATGACAGTAAATGGTTAGTGCATGTGAATGTGAAATTTCACATATGTGCATGCTTGGATATGCATATAACATGCTTGTGAACCTAGAATAGTATATTATTATGAAATAATATTTGAGTATGACTAATGATGGATTATGTATTCAGAGAAAAATGATATAGTCGGGTTAAAGATGTGGATGTTGTTGTTGCTTATGATTTCTATATAGGTGAAGACCCATGAGGGTGGAAAGATTGGTAATCAAAATGATGGAGGAAGTCTAAGATCTTCCACAAATATCAGTTGGTCAGATAACAACAAGTAGGTTGATAACAACAAGACATGTATGAATTTAGTTTTTTTTTTATGCATGCATGTTGAAGGGGATTGAGGTAAGAATTCCCTCAGTTAATTTTCATTATTTAAATTGATATGTAATGTCCGAAGGCATAGATCATGTAAGTGTTGTTGATGCTATAATGCATTTAAATAAAATTTCAGTTGCATATCATGTTATGATTGGTTATGGGATCATAACCGGGTTAATTCTGGAGACATACTCCTTCTATAACAATGAATATCGATAGAGATAGTCGTGTGTGAGACCAAAATATGGTTGGATATGGAAGGGCTATAGCGCTATGTGAGTGCTCAATGGTAGCTATTGTATATCTAATGTTTGGATTGCAACCTCTTTGCCAACACTGAAAAGAAATTAAGGATTATATTCTTGGTGTGGTGTTTGGGTTGAAAAGGAAGGTATCCAAATAGTTAGGAAAGCAGTAGGATGTGTGTGGATGATGTGTTGATTCGTTGGCCAAACCTTCCAAATCATCGTGGTGGAATGTATGAAATAGTTATCTGGTATTATGTAGTCAACACATGGATGCATTGTGTAAATGTGGCCATCGGTATTGGTACATCAATTTCTATTTTATGTAATAATTAACTGTTTCATTATTAAAAGAATGTGGTGTTGAAAACACATAATGATGGATAGATGCATTATATTTAATATAAATACTAGTTGAAGGTTATTAGACTGTTGTTGTCACAATTTCAAGAGCACTTTTGGAACTGTTAAAAATGTTACAAGTACAGGAATCATTGAATGCAATGGGTGAATGCACGTATATATATTATATAACATATAAATGATTATGCTAACAACTGAAATGGTATGAGTATTGATAACTCATGAAGTTGAAAACCCTTTGGGAACTGTTAGATATTACAACAAGAAAGTTGCAGGTTAAAGAAGCTACATAATGATAAATTACAGAAAATCTTTGTTGAGGGGATAGACTGATAAAAATATTTCTGGATAGAATAAAGAAAATATTGGTTGATAATACATGTGTATGCAATGATGGGTTCATTACAATTGATAGTTGGATTGATGGAAGTGATTGAATTGTAGTTGTAAACAATTCTGAGATCACTTTGTGATTTTGTTTTTGAATCATTACCATGAATATATATATCTTAGACATGAGATACTGACAATGTTTTTGGCTGAGGAATGTTGAAATTGCAGGAAAAAAAGGGTCTTGGATATGGAATTATTGTAAGCCCATAAAGAAAACCAATGCCTATTGTTGCAAAAGCCAAATTTTTGTGAGCAAAAGCTCATGTCTGGGAGTTTTATTTTCCTGTATAAAATCAATTTCAGAAACTAATAATTACAAATTATTATGCTATGCTAATAGTTTGTGTGGTCGATTGAAAGGTTGAGGAAATTGCAAGTAGGATGGTCTTGAATATGGTAGGGATGTAATCCCATAAGGAAGGCCGATATCTATAGTTGCAAAGCCAAACATTATGAGCAGAAATCTCATGCTTGGAAGATTTTATTTTCTTGTATAAAACATATTGGACATTTATGATTGAAATTGTTATATCAATATCTCATGATGATGATATTTTTATAATACAGATGAGATGTTGGCTATTGAAGTTGGAAGCTCGTGAAAAATAACACCAGAAGGAAATCGAGCTCAATGATGAAGGCATGGAATAAAGAAATTCTAGTGGACTTGTTGCATCTAGATTTCTAGAAGCTGAAACTCTGAAACTTCCTGGGCGAGTGCATTGGATCCCTGGAGAGAAGTGGAACAAATTGAGGGACTGCATGGTAGAGAAACGATTTCATTTCTTCGATTTGTGTAGGTTTGAAAAGGAAGGAGAGCTTGTTGGTTGGAAATGATGCCAGAAATATAAATTCTGAAGATTATTATACATGTTTTGGGTCAGAATGCCCATGGATATTGTTAGGTGTTTTATATGTACTAAAAAATACACTAAACTACCCTCAATTAAATTGTCAATCCGGGGTAAGTAAACTTAGAGTTGTAGAAAAATAAATGCCAAAGGTAAAAAGGTTGGTAGAAGTATAGTATAACTACGGAAAGTATCTATCTAGGGATAATCTACTCAAGCAAACCTATCTAATGAACAAACCCTACTAAGAAAATTGAAACTAGGTAACCTAAGTACTTTTGGGCCAAGGATTGATGGACAGTTCCTAAGAAAGCGAATGAAAACTCTATGTAAAGAAAACTAGTTCATGACAGTAACAATGGTAAACTACTAAGCATACTAAGCAAATGATGAAAGCAAACTACCTTTAACTTGCCAACCTATATTCAATGAACAACTACCCTATGAAAGCAAATAAATAAGGAAGTAAGAAAAAGCACCTATCTAACCTATTAAAGAAAATAGACAAGCAAGAAAAAACACTTAACTAACCTATTAAAGCAAATAGACAAGAAAGAAAAGGCACTAACTAACCTATTAAAGAAAATAGACAAGCAAGCAAAAGCATAAAGAAAAAGACAAGTAAGCAAAGACTTCTCATTGAACAACTACCTAACCTAAGAGGAAAGTGAACTAAATGCCTAATGAAAAACTATTTCTCTTGTGTGAAAATAAATTTAAATGTTCGATGCAATGCATGAAAGGAAATCTATTTTGTTGAAAGCAAGAAAGACTATGACCTAAACTTATGAAAACAAGAAACTATCTTTTCTAACTTATGAAAGCAAGAAACTATCTTTTCTAACTTATGAAAGCAAGAAACTAACTTTAGCCTATGAAACACTCAAATGTAATGTTGGTGGTTGTGTGAATGCCTTCGGTGGTGACGGATGATATCTCGATGACACTTGACAACAAAGGACAGTTCTAATGGTATAAGCTCAATACTAGTTTCAATGGAAAAATGAAAGGTGTGAAGTAAACAGTCCAATGAAAACTTAGCCATGATAAAAGTAATGTTAAATACCCTACATATTCATGTATAAACCATCAACATCATGATGATATCATAATTATCTAATTAAGAAATTCAATTACATCTTAATCTATGAAAGGAAATTGCATGAAAGGAAACTATACTATGTCTAGTTTAATCATTCAAGCTATGATAAGAAAATCACTGAAAACAGAAATTAAAAACATGATATTAAAAAGTGAATTGACAATTACATTCAACCCATAACTAAGCAAGTGAAATCTATCTAAAACTGAAGTAAGTAAGCTATGATTCAAAAACTGGAAGCAAATCTATCCATCCATCAATCTTTGTTAGAAGAAACTCAGATTAAAACTATAATCTGTTCTAATTAAAAACCTATTCTAAGCTTGACTGTAAAAATATAAAAGAAAGAACAATTTATCATCTAACTACATGCGGGGTTAGTATAGTGAGAGAGAGACTTGCAAGCCTTTTCTAATCTATGAGATTAATGCATGTCAGTACATATCATCATTCTAACCTGTAAAATAGAAGCAAATCAGTTAAGCTACAACAAATTAATTAACTAAATAAAAATATGCATGTACAACAACTAAAGAAAGAGCAATTAAATTAAGAAATGCATAAATCAACATGAAGAGAGTTACCGGACTACTGGTTCCCCCCCCAACAAGTCGTGGTCACTCTATAAAAGTATACCATGAGATTAGTAGGCTGAATTCACCATGCAAATCCAAAAATGTAGTTCTGGCATAATTCTAGCAATGTAAAAAAACTCAAACAGAGCAAAATCACTTTTTCTGGAAATTCCAATGCTTATGCTACTTGGTTCTTCTACTTAACAATCATCTGACCAACTCAGTGGTAATTATAACATTTACAAACCAAGTGGTCAACCATAGGAGGTTCGAACCACCTCTAAATTTGACAAATTACAATAAATGATGCTCTAACTGTCAAAACGAAGGAACCCAATGATCTCCCTCTTTGGACAACTGAAATCGAGTTGTCTTGAGCTTAGTAGCTGGAGGGGGTGATGACAAACAAAACCCATGTGAACGATTTGTCCACTACTAGCCACCAATACCATAACTGCCAACTTGCCTTGTGTTTTTGTGCAATACTGGGTGTCGGAACGAGTGTCGGATCAAGTACCAGAACAGGTGCTGGATCAAGTGTCAGAATGAGTGTCGGACCAAGAAACATGGTGTGTTTTTCCCTGTAATAGCAGAAAAACATGAATTAACTCTTGGAAACCATAAAATATGATAAATTAAACTTGATTGAATCATAAAACACGAATTATACGTACCTCATGTCGATTGTATCATTTTACCATAAAATTCTTCAAAAAGCTCCTTTGAAAGATAAAAAAATGCATATGTACATATGGAAAAAAGTGTATAATAATGTCATGAAGATGATCATATCTCAGGCCCAACATATACATGTTTAATTTTAGGCAAGAGTGCATATGTATATAAGAGTGGGTTGGATTGTCTGTGTGGATTAAAGCCATAGTGCCTAGATTTGTAACGTTAATAACATTGGAATGGTGTTGTGCACTAAGGACAATGCTGAAATAAGGGGAGGGGGATGTAACATCCCAATTTTAACCCTAATGAACTATAATGTATTATGTAATTGTGTCTTAGGCTGGTGAGCCGGTAAAGTCGAAAACAGGGCCAGATTTCCTAGGAAATGTAATACTTCATATACATTAATAAAATACACTGTTGGATGCAAAAAAGACAAGGAAAAAAAATATAGGGGGCTATGATTCCACGAGAGAGGGGGCTTGAGGGGCTAAGTAATATTATTATTATTTTTATTTACCATAATTGATTTTATGGAGAAAAGTGATTACATGGGATTCTTAGGGAAGGCCATGTGGTTCTTGTTTCTTGTGATTATATAAACATTCCTTGGTGGCTTCTTGGGTTCTCTTATTTTCCCTAGTGCACTTATTCTCCCTTGTTCTTCTTTCCTCTTCACTCACTATTTATAGTTCGTATTCTCTTGGGTTGAGTATGGAAATGAATGGCAAGAAAAGGAGAGTCATTGATGAATGGTTGTAATAATTACTGATCATTCCAGAAGGGAATGGATGCCTATGTTTATGAGCTTGATGGAAGTTTAGATAGAATTGTCCACAAATATGAGTCCTGAGATTCCTAGCATGTAGATTCTGGATCAGCTTCATTGGATCCTTGGAAGTAGATGGACAATCTAAGGGACTGCATGGTAGAGAAGGGGGTCCATTTACTTAAGGTTGTGTAGGTTGTGTAGAAGAGAGATGGTGTAATTCAGATTGATGTGAGTGTTCAAAAGCCTATGATAGCTTGAGTGTTGAGAGGCCTGTTAATTATGAGACTGATTACAGTTCAGATAGAACTTTCTAGAATTGAGAATCCTTGGAGTTTTGAGTAGGGATATTTCTTGACCAGTAACACTGGAGCCCTAGAGAGAAATGGGACAGTCTGAGGGACTGCATGGTAGAGAAGGGTGTATGTTTCTTTGGGTGGTGTAGACTGAGGGGGAAAGAGAGATGGAAATTCGGGTTTCATTGTGAGGTTGGGAAACTTGAGAGCTAGTTAGCCAACTACTATGTGTTTAGACTTGGCCTAGGACCCATCCTTGTGGATTCACAGCCATGGCTCGGGGGTGACCTACTATTGAGAGGAAAAAAACAACAATGTCTATTGTTGGGAGGACCGTCGTTGGTCTGCATCCAGTTGGTGAACATTTACTTACAAAGATAAGTGTTATCTGTGTTTTATGTGTAATGTTTATTTCTGCTGTGTATTTAATTATCTCTGAGATATGTATTTATAATGTGCATGTCTGTTGGTTATTTGGTTTGCATGACACATTGTTTGGATCTTTTATGTTTTAGCATGGATCTTGTCTTATGCATATTATTTGCATACCTCTAACATTGTTGAACGATCCTTTGATTTCAAGATAAGAGAAGAGAACAAAGTCCTTGGACTGCAACGTGCCTCGCCTACAGGTGGTTGGGTGTGTTGCAGTCGGATTAAGTGGCGTAGCTTGGCCTATGGATGGTTGGGTATGTTACAGGTTATAACACATGGTTTGAGGTACATACATGTGGTATAGTGTTTGAGGTATATGTGATCATATCAGATTGGTTGATGAGTATACAGTGACAGGTTTCTCAGTGACAGATTTGATAGAACAGATGGTGACAATGACATATTCAGTTTCTACATTTGGCATTTATATTTTAGGGTAGTTGGATGGGGAAAGGATAGGTGGTTGTATCCACATTTTGGTTGTAGCTGGAGAACATAGGGGGTTGTAAACTATTTCTAGTTGTAAATAAAGAATCGAGGATTTGGAGCTTCCCTCAGGTTGTAGCCTGAAAATAGGGGGTCAAAGCCTTGTTGGCCCTTGACCAAGTTTTGAGGAAACATTGGTCGTGTTTGACCACTTTTGGGACTTCGTCAGGCTGGTCCAAGCTACAGTGACTAGGTGGAGCCGAGATCATGGGATTTCACTTATTTTGTGGGCTTTTGGACCCAACAAAGGGTTTACTAGGGTTTATGTAATGGGTTATGGGATGTCAGCCCATGGGTTTACCCATGATTAGGCATTTTTGTAAATGTATAAATAAGTATTAAGGCGATGTAAGAAGCCTAGTTGGTTGGCTATGTGCACAATATGTTGTAAGCATTAATGTTGGCTTAGTGCAAGAGGACGTAAGTTGCTTTGTACAAACAAACTATGTAGAGTGAGGCTCTGTGCCTTGACCTAATTTTGGGAAGGAGGATCTGGCATGCAACGCGTAGATATCCTTTCCTATGCGGAGTTTGGCTTTGTGTATTTGTGCACAAGAGAGACTGAATGTAAGAAGATTGAAGACTAATAAAGAAGAAGAAGAATCTAGTGGACGTAGCCCCACACTAGGGTGAACCACGTATATCATGTGTCTTGATGAGCTTTGTGCGATGTGAACTATGTTGTTTATCTACTTAGTGATGTTGTTATAATGTATGGTGAATACATCTAATGTTGTTGCTTAGTGATTAATGGTATCAAAGATAAATGAATTCTAGATCCAAGATAATTCAATGTGCTAAGTGATTGAAAGCGCTTGATCTTTATTGTTACTACGTTGATCTGTAATAAGGGTTTAATATGCGATGTGAATGAGACTCATGAACCAATTCATATTGCTGTCTAAGTGCTCTGCTAAGTGTTGTAATCATAGATCTGTGTCCCATCTTGGTTGTAGACACATGATCCCTACAACCCCCCTTTCTCTACCTCAGGTGAGACTTCATCTAATTTGCAAGTGTTGCCAAAAGGGTTAGTAGTTAGGGTTTTGTTGGTGCGTTGTTGAAGCATTGAACCCTAGGTCTTCCCCTATGCCAATGAATGGTTTCGCTTTCGGGACCTGAAACTCTGATTGCTAGGAATTGAAGAAAAGATAAATATTTTTGCTAAGAAAGAAACTTGATCTGAAGAAAAGAGGTAAGATCTTAAATCTTTGTGCTCTGGTAAGGGTAAGATAAGTGGAAATTTTTTCTTCGAAAGAATCAATATAGGCATGTTTGATAGGTTTTTTCCTAGTCTAAATGGTAGGGCACAATTATAAGAAAGAGTTAATCTGAATAAATTTGATAGAAATAGAGAAAGATATGTTATTCCTATGCATAGAAAGAATTTTTGGACCAATAAGTGGATGCAACAACCTAGAAAGAATTTTTGCAGATTGCAATTCCATCACTTTGACATCAGTGCATAGTACAGGAGAGGTTGGAGATCGTTTAAAGGAAAGAGAGGATTGACACTATGTTATACTTGTAGAAGAGTAGGACATCTTGCTAAGGAACACCCTGGTACAGGTCCTATTTGTCTTTGCTGTAAATCTATTGGTCATGAGGTTGAGGATTGCCCAAGGATGATTGTTAAAGTTGAAAATATGAACATGGGACAAGAAAACTATAAAGAAGGTCAAGAGACTAAGGATATGTAAAAGAATCATAAAGAGAAAGAGTGAGACTATGTTAATATGGTTAAAATAAGTAATGGATGATCACATAGACATCAATTTACTAGATATCCTGAAAGAAAAACAGTGCATAGTTACAAGAATAGAAGACTTCGACATAGAATGTGTATTGGATGAAGAAACACATGTGAATATTATGCCAGAAAGCACTTGGGAAATTTTGGGAAGACCTACTATGATACCTTCATTGGGAAGGATAGGATTTTTTAAAGGAAAGATGATAACCCTATGTGGAAGAGTTACTAATATACCTATGGTTTCTCATGAAACATCGTCTGGAGAAGAATTTGAAGTCATTAAATTTGTTGAGAACAACTCCCATTTTCCACTTTTATTAGGAAAGACTTGGATTGAGAAGGATCAGATCAGAAGGAAAGCAGAGGAGGAATATACAAAATGGAAAAAGAAATAACCAAGGGGCTTCATAACCATAAAATTAGAGTGACTAATACAAAAACAAGAGGATAAGTCAAAGCAACAGAGGTAAAGACAATTAGTTGTCGAAGTTGAAATAATGCAAGAAGGATTATAGAACCTGTATGTGCAAGAAATAAGTATAGCCACCTCATAAATAGTAAGAGAAGGTACATTAACCTCATAATCTATAAGAGCACATCAGTAGTGCAAATTCCTTTCACCACGAGAGAAAAAAAATACAAATGGGAAGAGGATTCTAGAAATTGTTAGAGAAGTTCAAATCATAGGAAAGAAGGCCAAGAAGCTCAATAAGAAGAAAGCTAATATAGAAAAACTATAGGAAGCTACAAAGAATAGAAGGAAGACTTCGTAGGAGGTATATATACAAAAATTGAACCTTGTGGGAACAAGAGAACCACACAGAATGGGACTTTGCCACAACGAAGCTATATGATCATTGGAGGCACCTTGACCATTAGAGTGATGCCCTAGAACGACTAGAAAACAAAGTTATGAGAAAATATATCATTGAGACTGCACCATAATGGACAGAATCACATCAATGACAAGATTACTGCCCATTGGAGGAATCCATTATGACACTTTCTTATTTAACCTGTCAGACGCTGCACCGAGACCACTTTTTTCCACCCATGATTATCCAAGCCACGAGAGAATTGATTGTTTATGGCGCTGTGATTTCTATACCTTGCCATCTATTGTATTACCTCTCTTATCAGTTCACCTACCCAATCTATTTGTCTACAAGTGTGGATGTCAGGTGAACCTAGCGCATTAGAGAATTCTGTGGAGGATATTCACAAGGAGCTCATAGCTAAGAGAGTTATGTCTATAGGAATACATGCATCATCAACTGGGGGACTACAAGCATCCCCTTTGACTAGACATCATTCTAACCGAACCGTGACTGAGAATTGAAGCAAGCACCGCGATGATCTGGCTAACGTGAAGCAGATCCCACCTGTCTTGCTAGATTATATACCTCCTTTGGCTAGTGTGGTTAACCATGATAGTATCCCATGTGATTTTGAGTATACATTGATCACTGCATACATACCGAATGGGATACATGTAGTTGGAACCCGGTTGGGACATATCCCTGCTCTGAAGAACAACGACTTTAATATCGACGATAGAAAGAACTACGCCATGCTTGCACCCCATAGGTATTTGATGAACACGACTGGGAAGAAGCGGTGCGTAGTCTCCCATCCATGGATTAAGTAGCTGGTGTAGTCCATGATAATGAATGTAATGAAGATCCCTCACTTCAACCAACATCGGGAGGTTAATTCTTGTATTAAAATCCTCTTGTCGTGATACCATGGAGGATATATGTGGCTCGATAGGCGCATCACTGTGGATCCAACGCTGATCCACCTAATCACAGGACTGAGCATGCAGGGCCCTGACCCTCAATAGTTCTACCCAGGGAAGTCTTCATATCGCTCCCTGACACAACACATAAAGGAGGATTATAGAGATGTAGAAAAGGGAAAGCGAGGCTACATGGTAGCCTCCATCCAGGATGGCATAGTGTGCCTATATTTCCAACTTATAGCTGGTAAGCTCGTAAGAAAGAACCATCCAAAATAGGTCATTGGGTTCATAGTGGACCTCACTGGGAAGTGAGTGGAGGGGATGCAAATGAACTTGGCGAGTTACCTCGTCAAGGAGAATGAGAAAGACTGTCGTGAAGCACAGGATCAAGGGTATGAATTCTATTTCAGTTGGTTACTTGTATTAATCACATTTGTCACTTGGCAGATGCCAGAAGGAGCAATATTTCCAGAAGTAGATCCATCAGAGCCATTGGCCGCAAGGTTCTCCACCTTTTGGTATACGAATGACATGTTGAAGCAGTGGCATTCAAACTTTGTGTTCCACGCCTACTACCAGTAGTTGAAACATGTTATTGAGGCATTTCCACGCATGACACCGAACACATTACACCAGTACAGACCACTAATGAAGTTCTGCGCACATCAACACTTTATGTATATCACTACACGTAGGGATGAGAGCAAGGAGGAGTTACAGTCCTATTATAAGTTGATCGACAAGGACATGGAGGAGATCACCAAAAAATGGTTGGTAAAGTTCCTTGTACTAGTTGAATATGCAGAGCTTTCCGAAGAGGACATCATAGGAAGCCCCTTGGTCACTCGAGTTGAGCATGTCAGGCAGAGCAGTGTGAAGAAAAAGAAGAAAAAGTTAGAAGTATAGCATATATAAATTGATGAGGAGGACAGTGCCTCCACAGAAGATGGATCTGGCTCACCAGAAGGAGGAGAAGAAGACCAAAGTAATGGACAAGGAGGAGGGGATGACGAAGAAGTGCAATAAGAAGGTGAAACTACACCACTAAAGGATCCCCCTATCGAGGCGGAAACATCAAAGAAGAGGAAGGTTTCTCCACAGAAACCTTCAGCAAAAAAGATGACGTGTTCCACTAAGCCCAAGATGAAGGCCACGCTCACAGAGGACGACGTCGATCTAATCATCACAACCATTGAGGATTCTTTAGAGTATATCTTGCAGTGATATGCAGGAAAGAAGGAGATGTTATATGAAAAAATAGAGAAGGAGATGAAGGAGATACAACAAGACATCCATTCGAGATGTGCAGTACCTATTGTGCCTTCTTCGTCAAAGATTACATAATTGGGGGATGAGCTCGCCCAATTACAAAGACTAGCAAATGCAACAGAGACTCAGCTTCAACGAGTCCAACAAGACAAGGAAGATGCTACAAAATTCTTGAAGCAAGAAAAGGAGGATTTCTTAGAGAAACTACGAGTTGCACAGTCCTACGTAACCACCTACAAGAAGGAGAAAGATGAATTTGGGTGATGTTCAAGGAGGACAATGAAAAGATACATAGAGAAAAATACCATTTGCTCGTAGAGCAGACTGCAGTCAAATAAGTGGTGACTAAAGCACTTGGATTTGTGTCGGGCTTGGCACAAGAAGAACAAGAGTCAACCGAGATTCAAGTGAGGAAGCTCATTGAGGCCATTCAATAGCTTCAAGCACAGGTAACAAATTTTGAGCTTCAAGAAATTATGAGCACTTCGCAAGAAGTGCATGATCAGAGGGAGGAAGTCTCTAAGAGTGCAGTTGGAAGGATGAAGGTCCTCGCCTTAGAATGTAAGAAGCTAAGTGAAAGAAGTGCACAAACCTATGAATTCCTTGCAGAATATCTAGAGCTGAGGAAACTGGAAGCACAGCTCCACGAGGCACAACAACATGCATCCACCATGCAGGCATAGATGAAGCTAATCACTGCATTCGAGAAAATGAAGAGATCACAGGAGAAACGCTCACTCTAGTAGTAGATTACTTCCATCCAGAGTAGATTCATGCAGGTTACACAAAGAATATAGTTAGTGCAGGACGAAGCCTGCACAATTTTTGAAGATATTGAAGGACAAGGATCACAGCTAGAACTAGTGGTTATGATAATGGAACAATGCCTGGAAGGGATGTTACAGATCAATTGATTCAGGAGTTCACCAAGCAGGAGGCTCTAGTGAAGCATCAAGTCAAGGCAGCTTGAGCTAATCTTGATGCCTTTGAAGGAGCATTTACTAGATATGAATGACCCTGGATGAGTCACAGGTGAGTGTTGGGGGCTTTTTGAATCTTGACCAAGTTTTGAGGAAACATTGGTCCTATTTGACCACTTTTGAGAATTCGACAGGATAGTTGAAGGTGGAGCACCCAGGCGGAGATGATATTGTGGGATCTCACTTATTTTGCGGTCTTGTGGACCTAACAAAGGGTTTCCTAGGGTTTATGTAATACGTTATGGGATGTTGGCCCATGTGTTTACCCATGATTAGGCCTTTTTTAAATGTATAAATAAGTAGATAAGCAATGTAAGAAGCCTGGATGGTTGGCTATGTGCACAATATGTTGTAAGTGTTAATGTTGGCTTAGTGGAAGAAGTTGTAAGTTGTTTTGTGAAAACAGACTGTGTAGAGTGAGGTTCTGTGCATTGAGCTGATTTTGGGAAGGAGGATCTGTCACGCAGCGCGTAGATATCCATTCCGCTGCGGAGTTTGGCTTTGTGGCTTTGTGCACATGAGAGACTAAATGTAAGAAAATTGAATACTAATAAATAAGAAGAAGAAGTTGGTGGACTTAGCCCCACACTAGGGTGAACCACGTATATCTCGTGTCTTGATGATCTTTGTGCGATGTGAACTATGTTGTTTATCTACTTACTATTTTTTTATAATGTATGGTGAATGCATATAATGTTGTTGCTTAGTTATTAATGGTATTAAATATAAATGAATGATATTTCTAAGATAATGTTATGTGCTAAGTGATTGAAGGTGTTTGATCTTTATTGTTACTATGTTGATCTGTAATAAGGGTTTAATCTGTGATGTGAATGAGACTCATGAAATAATGCATATTGTTGTCTAAGTTCTCTGCTAAGTGTTGTATTCACAGAGCCGTGTCCGATATTGATTGTATAAACCTGAGTCCTATAACCCCCCCTTCCTCTACCTCAGGTGAGACTTCATCTGCTTCGCAGGTGTTGCCAAAAGGGATGGTAGTTAGGGTTTTGTTGGTGCACTATTGAAGCGTTGAACCCTAGGTCTTCCCCTGTGCCAACAAGCCTCCTTCAAGTTTTAGTTAGAAAATAAAGGAACTTTTTGCTTCCCATGAATGTAATTCTTAAAGACAAATAAGAAAAATCATTATGTGGTTTTCTCCTGCACTAGGTTTCCACGGAAAAAATACTGGTGTATTGTTTATGTGTATGATTGTTAATTTTTTCATGGTTTATTTACTCTTCACTTATTGGATGATAATTCTATATTGATCATAAAGATAAATAACACTTGCATATTGTGGTTAAAATGATTAAAAATATCAATTACTGATTCACCCCCCTCACAATAATCCAACATGTTAGGAGTTCAGGAAGTTTTCATTAAGGGGGTATGGGATCTAAATCCTCCTTCCTTCTTCTATTGTGTCACCCTTATAAATCCTTCAATCATATCCTAGGTTGTTCATAAGGAGTGATGTTAGGATATTTAGACACTTAGGAGTTAGTTAAGATCAAATTGGTCTAATATGTCTTTAGGTAAAAGTATGTTTCTTAGTGCATTTCTTTAGTATGCATTAATATGCATTTTTAGTTATGTAATCTAATAGTTGTGATATGTTATGTACATACAATGATATGGAAAATCATTTTATCCTTGATACTAACAACTATTTATCCATGTCTTGGCACCTGATTGGTTCATGATATCTATTTAAGGAGCATGGAGGGTCATGCACTAATAATTTATTGTGAGAAACTCTCTTATATAAAAAAAAAATTGTCACATCAATATATTCCCTCAAATGGCCATGTTGACTGGGATTGTGGACTATTTCTCTCTTCCATGGTTTTAACTATATAAAAACACTAGTGTTAGGATCTTTGATACAGTTATGTGAGTGATTACTTAAGGTGTCCATCATGTGTTGGAATAACATGTTTTGTGAAACACACTTGGTCCCCAAAAGATTAAAATCAATTTAGTATTCCTCTTCTCGTACTTCAAACATCTTTCAACAAATCTCCAAGAAAGGGTGACTCCATTGCAATATTCAAGATAAGAGATGAATATGAATTTTCTTTGGCATAGGCCTATTGTATATATCATTCCTAAATATGACATTCCATGCTATAATAGGTCATCGGACATTGGAAATTCACTACTCTTTGGGATGAAAGTTCAAGACGCTCCTCTTTTCCCTTAACCTTGATTCTCAAAGTGGTCTTCTTGGTTATTCAATTATTGGGATGGAAATATAGGCGAAGCCTCTAACATTTAGCCTCTAAATGTCTAGTCAATCTATAATACTAGAAATAGTTCATGGGTCAATCTTGCCTTCTAGAGTGAAAATAATCTCTAGACTTAGGAAACATTTTTTTGCAACAAAAAAAAACCAAATATACTATTCTATACCTTTTTGGTTTATGATGATGCTTTCTAGCTTGGTTTATTGGTCCCACAAGAGTATGAGTAGATATGGATGGTGGAATCATCTTTTTGTTTCCATATTACAAACCTCTACAATAAGAGTTGAATGGATCACTACACACACCTTTTCTAGCTTCATTTTCCTCCATGTAAATTCCTTCTTTTTTCGCTCCTCTTACCTTGAAAAAGGTGGTTTGAGTTGAACCTTTGTTGAATTTTTGTTAAATGAATCCTAGGCCTTCATGCTTGGGCCTTTGTTTAGTGACACTAGGAATCAAAATCCATTATCCTTCCTTGTGTATCCCTTGTCCATCACATGCCATTTGTATCATGATGTTGGAACCAATGCCTCTCATGAAGTCACGAAAGCTCTCTTGAGGAAGGATCTTGAAAGGCGAGTTTACCTTGCTCGATTTTTTCATGGTGTTAGCTTCCATAGTAGAAATAGAAGGATATTTCGTGGTCTCTTGAGCTACTTGTAGCTTCTTTAAGGCATCCTCCTTCACTATGAAATCCAGGTATAGCTGAGTTGTCACATTGGTGAATGACTCCATTTGCCAATTATTGATCTAAGTGATTTTGTCCTCCAATTGCAAGAGCTATAATATGATTTTGTCCAATTATTCCCACATGATGGTGAATAATTCCTATCATTTAGAAAGTTATTTTTCCAGTTCATCAAATTTATAACTTCAATATTGAATTTCCTCTTGTATCTAACTATAGAAGTCTCTTAACTCTTACAAATTCTCACTGTTCAAGGATTTTACAATGGAAACTATATCAAGGTCTGTGACGAACCTACCGTGACACCTCAGGACTGGAGATAAGGATGCATGCTCCTTCCATGAGATGATACAAATTAAACAGGGGATATGGAGGGTACTCGGTCACTCTATAGATAAAAGTTGGAGTCTTTGGGTGTGTT
Organism: Picea engelmannii; assembly: GCA_009831015.1. Lineage (NCBI taxonomy): Eukaryota > Viridiplantae > Streptophyta > Pinopsida > Pinales > Pinaceae > Picea > Picea engelmannii. The sequence continues at coordinate 639,337 of ML785552.1, forward strand.
GGTGTGCCAAATATGACTTTTCCCTACCATGACTTGAAGAATAAGTTGAGTGCAAAGAATTGATAGACGATGCGAGAAAGTGGGAGCCCCATGGTGAACTTAGGTTCCCTCACCGAAGGTAAAAAAAATCTATATTCCCCATCGAAGACATCATCCCCATCACCAAAGGCGGATGGCTAGACAAAATTGTGTGTCAAAAGAAAGAGTGTCCAACCAACCAGATGTGCGAAGAAAGGTTGGGGTAGCTTGGGTGCCTTGGACGCACCAGGGGGGAGTTGACCAAACAAAGTTGGATATGATCTCACCTTGAACGCGTGCCAAGGGGAGTTGACCAAACATGAATAAAATGAGTTGTGGATGTTAATCCAAGAAACGAATTGGTGATGCAGACGCACACTTGAATTGGGTGCCCAAGGAAAAATATGAAGTCAAACAGGAATGGTGGAGTGTGTTTTGGGGAAGACAAAGGAACACACACCCATGAAGAAGGTTGAAATGTGAACAAGAATAAATAAGAAGGAGAGAGAAGAGAGCCCACTAAAGGGGTTGTTAATATTATGGTAGTTGCGGGAGGTATTAACCTCCATGTGGAACCCTGACAATAATAGAATATTCTGGAAAGCAAGAAGAAATCCTAAAGCTTTGGACATAACCTTAGAAGACAAGTAGGCTAAAGAAAATAATTAATATTGATTCTTTAGCCTCCAGAAAGAGAATTCGTCCCATATAGCTAAGAAAGAGTCATATAAATACAGGATGCCAGAGATCATTTGTACACACAAAACTCTAAATTGTAGAAATTCAATAAGTGTGCAAGTTTTGAGAGCAGTTGCAGTTGCAGCTACTGCAACTAGTATTTTTCATTTTAGGCTTGGAATTTCTCTTGGTTATGGTTTGGAGTTTCTTCTTGGTATGTTAGATCTAGAGAGTGGTACACTACCTTGATTGGCATTTGTAACTAGGGTTTTCTTTCAGAATTATTCTCTCTGTCAAGGTAAAGGTGCTCGGGGGTGGATTTGGCCTATGGCTGGGTGAAAATATTACTACATTTTATATGGTTAAATGACCACACCTGTTATTTATAACAGGCTATGGGAGAACACTATCTTCAAACAGTCTAACCATTGGAAGATATATTGGGAGGATTTTGCTCAGTTACAGTTGCAACTACAGTCAAATTTTTTTTGCAGCAACAAAACCCTAACCCTCTTGTTGAGTCACCTTAAGTGAAGAGATTGACCTAATTTATGGATATCCTAGTGTTACCTATCCTATTGCACCTCTTGGTACTCTCAGCAGGCTAAGATGTCAAGTTTGAGTTTTTGGTCAAAATCAAAGGTTGACCAAGTAAAAGTAGTCATGACTTACTCTATGAAGTCTGAACACAAGTTAGAAGGGGATTCTAACTTCAGAGCATGGAAGAAAAGGATTTATCTCATCCTTTCAAAGAATAAAGTGTTGGATATTGTGAAAGGAAAGATCATGGACCCACCGTTTGAATAAGGAAATGAGAAGGAACCTCAGAAAATTGCAGTTATGGAGAAGTTCAAGGACAATGACATCAATTCCATGAGTATCATAGTGGAATTTGTAAAAGACCACTTGATACCCTACATATCTCATCTTGACTCATCTAAGAAGATGTATGGTGCCCTAACTAACCTCTTCTCAGTCATAAACATTGGACAAGTAATGAGTCTGAAGAATGAGCTCTATGACATTAAAATGAATAATGATGATAGCATAACATCATAATTGATAAGAATATCTCAAATAATAGATCAACTACAATCTATTGAAGAAATCATTTCAGAAAAGGAATTGGTAAATATAGTATCCCACAAGAAATCAAGACATGGGATGCATTATCCACAAGCATGAACACAAGAAAGGAGTATCCCACATTTGAAGAAATTTGGACTTTCTGTGCACAAGAATAATCAAGTATTAACGCAAAAGAGAAATTCCAAAGGAAATATGATGATCAAGCCTACACAACAAAGTTCAAGAAATCAGGAATAAGAAGAAGTTTGAATCAAGGAAGAAACCAAATCAAGAGAAGGATATGTCAAAAATGCAATGCTTCAACTGTCGAAAATATGGTCACTACAAGAATCATTGTCCTTAGTTAAAGAAAACAAAGGAAACACACAAAGCACCAATTTCCAAAGAAAAAAAACCCTCAAAGAAGGTCAAACAAGATGAAGTAGATTTCTTCTTCTAGTCCAGGTAACATTATTCTTCCATAACATAGTCCTTGTACATACCATGTTTACATAGTTCTTGTATATATATTTCTTAGAAGATAAGATGGTCATTGAAACAACACCTATGGAAGAATAACAAGATAAGGATTATTATCACGATGACTATAAGTCAAGAAATACACATGAAGAATATGAAGTATGTTGACAATCTTTGATAACAATTCCTATGGAAGCTATTATATAAGTAACAACTACTAGATAAGCCTAAATCAGAATCAAACTTGAAGAGGACTAGAAGGAGTCAAAATAGAAAAAATTCAACAATCAAGAGGAAATTAGAAAAATACTTGTGACACCTTGCAAAAGGAAATAAGGATGTAGACGAACGCGTGGAATATCTTATATGGAGGGATCTGATTACATAATTCCAAAAGAAGAGAATGCATTCATACATGAAGCAATGATTAGGAGGGAGATAATCCTAAATATGATCCATTAAGGATTTTGAAGTATCTATCCATGTTCCCATTGAAAGTAGCATCCATGATAAGAAACATCTGTTCAGTTTGACTCTAGAAGAAGTCTTCTTCGAAAAGAATCCTTAAAGTATCCTTGGTTTTCCATATACATCCATAATCCTATGATGAAAGGAAGAAGTTGGTATCTTTGGGGCATATAGAAGACCGCATGGACCCAAGTGTTAAAGAGAGACACGAGGAAGAACATAAATATTCCAAGAAAGAAAGAAAAGCAAGAACAACCAGTTATTATACCGAGAATCACAAGAGTACCAGCTTAGTTTGAACCCACTAAGAAGCAATCAAGAAGAATAAATGGAATTTATGATAAAGAACAATGTATGTAAGAAAATGTTTAAAAGACTTATGAATGGAAGCATTGCAAGATTCAGATATTCTTCCAGAAGGAGGGAGAATACTATGACAATAACTTGTTCTAGTAAACCAGATATACCTCTTGTAGTATCCATGGATTGGAATTTACATGTAAAATATTGTTCTTTCAAATAAACAAAGTAAGAAGGAAGATTATACCAAAAAGAGACTCATGTATGCAGATATAAGAAGACCTTGTATGGATTCAAACAACCTGATGCAGAGTATCTCATATACAATAGTTAGCATGGTGAAAAACTTTCTATGATAGAGATAGTGTATCAGAATAGTTACTCAGAAGTCTGGGATGATGGATTGTTAATCCATGGAAAACTCTCATGATGACAGAAGAAGTGCCACTTGGATATGTTTGAGCCTTTCCATGATGTTATGAGATAGCAGGAAACAGAAGTGTTGAATTCGACCATGATATATTGTAGTGATTAGAGTTATATGCATCCTTCATAGGAAACTAGTGTTTCGTGACAGACCAAAGTACATTGAGATCAAGCATTATATTCTCTGTGATGAAGTCCAGAAGAGAGAAGTGGTTATCCAATATATATCCACAGTTGAGCAGATAGAAAATATTTTGGTAAAGCCTCTGCCCAAGATGAAAAGTTTTCATACTCAAGAAACAAGTTGGGGCTCGTGGAGACAAATTCCTTATTGAAAAAGGAAGAGATTACTCCCATGTTGGGAGGGAGCACTTATATGATATTGATTTATGGAAAGTCATTTTTCTTCTTGAAAATGGTCCAGGATGAGCATTTCCTTTCCAGTTCAGAAAGTGGTTTGAGATTTCTGACGAACAAGAATTTTCCAGTCTGGAAAATGGTCCAGATCAGACAATCATTTTCATAATGAAAATGGTCTGATAGATTGTTGATGTACCATAGATAGTGATTCCCCTTGTGGAAAGTGTGGGGGAATGGTATAGGACAATAATTCTTCTCGGAAGTCACTCTAAGTAGTGGTCAATTAGAATGGTCTGCCTCATCGAGCATTCATTATTTCAAAGTTCACAGTTGTGAGTAGTTTCAAATAATGGTATGTTTTGGAGGTTGGTGCATGACAATCATTTCCATTAGGAAATGGTCTGGACAATCATTCCCTAGGGAAGACTCATTCTATCCAAGTTTCACTATGAGTAATGCTAGAGGAATGGCCCAATTAGGTGAATGGTCTAGGTTTAGGAATCAGGGATAGATATTCCCTAGGGCAGACTCATTCTATCCAGGTTGCACTATGATTAGTGTCGGAGGAATGGCCTAGTTAGGTGAATGTTCCAAGCTAAGAAATCAGGGACATTTATTCTTCTATGCTTGAGAAGAATAGTCTAGATAGTCCATGGCTGATGTTTTACCTCCCAAGGGTAGATGCTCTTCCAGATCTCACAGATGTGAGTGGAAGAATGACCCATATGACTCAATTTGTATCATGATATTGTTATTTAGGTTGATATTGGATGATATGATTACTGTCGAGACTGTATGTCTATGGACAATAGTTTTATTCCACTGTGGTGGATGTGTTACACTGGTTGTGACTATGTGTCACTTGTCAAATATCCCTATGTTACTTGGTGTGGTTGTGTACCACTGGATAGTAGTTGTGTACTATTATGGATAAACACAATTGTGTTCTATTGAATGGCATTGTTCTGATTCCCATGAAGACTGTAAATAGTTTTGGAAATGATTACCATCTACATGGATATTCGGTGTGCTGGTGGACATATATTCTCTAGGCGGAAAATGATCCAGGACAATTATTCTTCTAGGACGTATTTCCATATTAGAAGAATATTCCTTGTAGCCCATGGCGTGGCTTCATACATCTATTGGAACAATTGTTCTTCTAGAACATATGTCTGGATTAGAATAATAGTTCTTGTATCACTCTATGGAGTGAATGAATTATTCAACATCATCCATGATTACTCAAATGGTGTATGGATTCGAGAGATGATGCAGTTGATGCTATTGGATGATACTGATAGAGATGATGGTGCTCGTGATTTGATCATGAGATAGCCTGTGTGGATATGATGATGCTACCAGTTGAATGGTATGTTTGTTCTCAAGACCATTTTTTTCAATACCTCCATAGCTAGGAGGGAGTGTTGATATTATGGTAGTTGCGGGAGGTATTAGCCTCCACGTGTAACCCTAAAAATAATAGAATATTTTGGAAAGTAAGAAGAAATTCTAAATATTTGGACATAACCCTAGAAGACAAGTCAGCTAAAGAAAATAATTAATATTCAGTCTTTAGCCTATAGAAAGAGAAATCATCCCAGACAGCTAAGAAAGAGTTGTATAAATAGAGGATGCTAGAGCTCATTTGTACACACACAACTCTCATCTACAAAAATTCAATAAGTGTGGAAGTTAGGAGATTACCTGCAGTTGTAGCTACTGCAACTACTATTTTCGGTTTTAGGCTTGGACTTTCTCTTGGTTATGGTTTGGAATTTCTACTTGGTAAGCTATTTCTGGAGAGTGGTACGCTATATTAATTGGCATTTGGACCTGGGGTTTTCTTCCATAATTATTCTCTTTGTCAAGGTTAAGGTGCTTGGGGGTGGCTTTGGCCTATGGTTGGGTGATAATATTGCTATATTCTCTATGGTTAAAATAGTACACCTATTATTTCTAATAGGGGCATGGGCTCATCGACTCATTCTAATTGAAAGGTTGTGTCCCAAGAGGATGAATGGGTGCACCCGTTGGGTTCTTATTTAACCAAAGGAAAGCGCACTTGGAAAAGGTAGGAGGAAGAAGTTCGAAAAAGGAAGGGAATATGAGATTTGGATAGGTGTGCAGATCACAGGTTGGATGGTCTGAGGAAATATATAATATTTTCGGTTATGAAGCACGGGGATGAGATTTCCGTTCAGTGTTCTAGATGAGGAAGAAAAGGAAGGGTGCCCATAGTTTAACTCGACGAAGAAGAGTTTGGATGTTTTGTAGCAGGTTATTTGTAATGGAATGGAATCTTCCCATTGTGGAATTTCTTTGTGTGGCACGAGTTGAGATCGACACACTTCTGTTTTATATCATATTTTGGGTGTTATGCTGGTTTGGCTTCCCATGAAAAAATCTTTGTTTTGTACTTGTATGGATGCTTTAATTTACTATTGTTGAAGATAAATAAGTGCAAAGACTCACACACATAACATGATAAGTGAGAAAATGAGACTAAGTGTAGGCATAGTCTGGGTCAAGTACTTCGGTTTGGACTTGTTGTTGAATGAAAGGCATCAGTGTTGTACGGTGATGAGAATATTGAGTGTCTGCAACTCAACCGAGATCCTCAGTGCCATGAAAAATGGTATCAGAGAAACATCATGGAAAGATTGTGGAGGTAAGTCAATTACTTAACCGTAGAGGTAAGCCAATTCGTAGTTTCTTATGAAACCTTAACAATTTCACACGAAATTTTCCATTGAAGGAAATGTTGTAATGAACAGTTGAAAAACAAGAGAATCCTGCAATGAAGAAGCTCATTGTCTTGGGTGAAGTAAGACAACCATTGTTGAAACTAAAAAACTAAATGATGGAAGAGGCCGAGGAATTGGCGAAGCATCTAGACGAGTTCAAGATGAAGGACAATGGACAACATTCACAAGAAAAAGAAGGCAACCTTTGTTTTGTGGATGTGACAGTGAGTGTGGTGAAGGTGGTAGCATTGGTTGACACCCTATCAACTCATAGCTTCATTAGTGAATGGACTTATACATCTCTCTATCATAAGTCTGAGGGAAGTATGGTTGCGTTCAAGGAAATCAACTCAACAATGAATCCAGTGGTAGGCGTAGTTTGTTCAACACCACTGAGATTCGGGAGCTAGTTTGGCACTTGGGATGTGATGATGCCTCCATTGGAAGATCATGTGATGATATTGGGGTAGGAATTTCTCAAGCATGCCAAGGAAATTCATGTATCGCATGAGGGTTTCTTGGTGTTCTTGGACGAATCCAAAATGCCAAGTGTTCACTTGACGATGAAGAGCAATCTTGGATAGAATCTCAGAAGTACTGCGATCAAGTTGGTTGAGGGAGTCTATAGAATTTTGGACAGACATTATGACATGAAGTAGGAACAAGAAGTGAATCCAACCAAGTGTTCTTTAGGTGTCATGAACCAGATAGAATAAAGTACACAAAGGTTGATAGCATTGGAGATTTATTCAAAGTCTATCTTGGAGAAGATGGATCAATTGTGGTGCCTGCATGACCAAAAGAAAGTTAGGGAGGATGAGTAGAATTCATCTCACAGGAAACACATCCTGAATCACCTTACTACAAGTAGGTTTGCGACAAGGTTGAGGAGGCTTGGTAAATCAAGTCACTTGTACCATAAAATCTAAATGTTGAGACGAAGTAGCGCACAAAGGAACTCACTCAACTAGACTTGGAGGATGTGGAAGAAGTGGGCATGGAAGACTGAGACCCCACAACAATGTTGAACTATTGTAGATGAGCAATGGGGATCTATAATTTTGAGATTAGAAAAAAACGGCTTGAGAATTTTGGTTGCTCACTGAAGGAAGTCAAATTCTTCCTAAGGTACTTGTAGACGAAAAATACATCAGACACATTGTTTTCCCGTAGCCTTGGCGGTGGCTTCTAGGAATACTTAGTCTGTTGATATTGAAAGATGGGTGCCCTGCCAGGAAGTAGGCAATGAAACCTTGCTGCCTTAGTGAGGAGGTTCCATAGGAAAGGTTGAAATGAAGACAACGGTTGTTTTCTTGTGAAAATACAAAAGTCAATACATGAGGGTGCAAACAACAATTGTGAAGATGAGTTAAAGACTTAGCAAAAATTTGGGAAAGAGTGAAGAAATTTTCCCTAAGCTTGAGGATTTGATAGAGAGACACAAGATATGGACAACAATGATTCAAGAACATGGAAAAGTGCATACTTTCATATCGGATGTGATGACCAGACTGATCATCTGACTAGTCTTAGATGTAGGAGTTATAGCTATGTGTGGAAACATGAAATTGGGTTGGGATCTGGATACAAAAAAGGTCATGAGAAGTTCAAGACTTAGGATAACTTTGTAGTCATCACAACAGGAAACAACGACATGTCACATTGAGGCCAAACCTGCATCTTTTCCCAAATCAATGTGAAACATGGCGTGCAGATGAGGATGATAGTTTGGGGAATAGACTAGCATCATCGATGATCATGATAGATGAAGTACATTCAAATTGTCAGGGATGACAAGCACTTTAAGTGGGGGAGCATGTCACACCTCGGGACTAGACCTAAGCGCGAGTTCTCCTTCCATGAGACGAGAGGAATTAACCGAGTGAGAGAGAGGGTGCTTGGTCACTTTATAGATGAAGTTGGAGTCTTTTGGCACACTAGAGTGCCAAATATGACTTCGCACTACCATGACTTGCAAAATATTTTGAGTGTAGAGACTTGATGGATGATGCAAGCAAGTTGGCACCCCATGGTGAACATGGGTTCCCTCATTGAAGAAACTGAAGATAAAAAAAATCTCGATTCCACATGGAAGACATGGGCACCCTCACCGAAGACAGATGGTTGGACGAACGGGCATGTCGACAACAAGCATGCCAAATTGAATAGACATGCAAATAAAGTATGGGGCAGCTTGGGCACCTTTGACATACCAAGTGGGAGTCGACCGAATGAAATTGAGACACTCCCACTGTTAGTCTCTAATTTTGTCTTGGTTTAGTGAGAAACCCTTATCCTAAACCCTTCTTACCCACACTTCATTTTCTGTTTCCAGTGGATTTCAACTTTTTGTTTTTAGTATCTTATGGTTTGCATTACAGTTTCTGGATAGTTTATTTAAGTTTGATTTTGAAAGACACGGTTTTTAAAACAAGGTGTCTCCTTATATGCCTGTTTGAATTTCAAACATTCAAATTTTGCTAAGTCATTAATAGCACTATGGGAATAAGGCTATTTCCGTAGTGCCAAATAATCATGCCTTGATACGTGCTTGCCATCCAGATTTCGTTATGATGACACGAATCGTGGGTTGAGAATTCACATGCATCCACGAAAGATTGGAAATCATTTGCAAATTCAACCATTTCATAATCCGATTGTTGTGTACCTTCTCAGGACTCATTTTAAATCACCCATTTCTTGATGATCGTTATATTATACCTGTTCGATTTTGCTGAATTCAAGCTTGCAGTGAGGAATGCAGGTATTCTCTCAAAGGAACGATATACACTAACAATTGCAGGTGGAAAATTTAGAACCTGAGGGCACAAGTTGCAAAATTGTGTTTTGATGGCGGCAAAGAGGAGTGAACAGGTTGTTAGAATAGAACCAGAGGGTGTTGAACTTCTTGAAGCCTATCCTCAGATGGCTCAAAGGTTCAAATACACTGGGTGGTTTGAATTCCTTACCACTTTTAAGGGTTATGATGAGAAGGTCTCCATGGAGTTCTCTCTGAATTTTGATGGTCACGAGGTGGAAATTGGTAAGATGTTGATGCTAGTGATAGAGTAGACTATCGCAAAGGCTTGCAGGTTGGTGGTTGGAGGAGAAAGGTGGTGGAAGAAAGAGCATGTGGTTATAGAATTTGTAAGCCAATTCCCGCTTCCAGTTAAATAAAAATACGGATTGGAAAAGGGGAATACCTCGTAGCTAGATTCGACCCGAATGGCACAGGGCTCTGATTGTGATCTAGAGGTATATCACCTGTGAAGGTAGATTCTCACTGTTCTATATCTACCACATCAGGATACTAATGCATTTAAATGGTGCTTACCCTTTAAATCTCCATTATTTTATGCTCAAAATCTTGACAAAGATGTCAAAGAGAGTGCAGTCACTCTCCACCAATGCTAAAAGTAGCATGTTCCATCAAGTCTTAATTAAAACCTTAGTCATGTCTGCTTTGAGCGAATTACAGAAGCCCTGGAGCTGGCTCATGCAATCTTTAAACCCTATCACTTAGTCCAATAAGAAGAAGAAAGGCAAATGGAGAAAGATTGTTACACAGAGGCGAGATATTTTCAATGAAACCCCTGTGAAAGAGGAGATGTCTAATATCAGGGTGACCAGGAGGAGAAGAAGTAAAAGACCTAGGTGGGATCCAGAAATTGAAACATTTTTTGAAGAAGATGTTAAAGGGGGAAATGATTCAGATAAAGATCTTGATACTCAAACTACAGTCAAGCTTGAAACGGCATCAACCAGTAAAAGGGGTGCTGCAACCAAAGGGAAAAGGGTTAAAGGTGTGTCTGTATCACAGAAACCTAGAAGGAATTCTACTAGGGTCACCAACAAGTATAGACTGAAGTCAAAGGCCATGTTTGATCTGTCAATCAAAGAAGAAAACGTCATAGTCATAGAAGATGACTCTGAGAATGTTGAAGCAAGTACCAAGAAAAGGGAAAAAAGAACTTCATTGCCCAAGAAACCAGTCAACAAAGGAAAAAGAATGATTTCACCACCCACAGGACCTGTAACCAGAGCTTCAACTAGATTAGCAAAATCTAAAGAGATGGCTAAAGGTATTAGTGAAACCCATGAAGATAAACACGATTACTTTGAAGACTCAGATCGCATATCATATGTTCCTGAAGCTATAGAGTCAACAAGTTCTAATGAAGAACATAGCTCAAGATTAGTCTCAAAGTACCAAGTTAAAGAAAAAGAACCCAAAGTTTCCTTAAACCTGAATGAACCTGCACCTTTTGAAGAATGCTCAGGATTCAGAGTTAAAATTAGAACTGATAAAGAAAGGATCAATGAGTTTCAGAAAACAATAAGACAATTAAAGAAAGGAAAGGCGTAGATAGAACAATGGAATGCTCGCCAACAAGAAAGGATTCAAGGTTTTAAAAATAAGAAGAAAGAGAAAAGGGCATTGCTCAAAGAAATCAGGGAGATTAATTTCAGACTCTATTGGCACAATTTCATGCTTACCACAAAGCTCAAATAGAAAAATGCTAAAGCTACTGCTGTGATTATATCCTAAAGGTAACATGGAAATTTTCTACAATCATGATTTAAATGTTTTCCAGGAAATATGGCAAATCCTACTCGTTTTTGGTCAATGAAATGCTAAGACCTCGATCTGTTTTACAAAATCAAACTAAATTCATGTTTTGTAGAGTCAAATGTAAATGATGACAATATTTGCAATATCAAGTTGTTGAGTTGTGATCTATTTTGGGATTGTAGAAGCTCTTTTAGAGAGAACTACCTTAGTAGATATATATTATTTGAATCTAGTCATTAAGGCTATACTAGATGATAGGATATGGAAGTTGTATATATAGTTTAAATAGACAGAGGAAAGACTATGTCGTGGTTGAAAAATTGGAGATCCAGGGGACCTTTTTGAGAAGCTCATTGTAAAAGGCATTTATGTTCAATTTGACACTTAATAGCAAAGCCATATGGATGGTTAGACCCTCTTTTGTGTACTTTGTTATTTATTTATTCATGCCTAAATTCATTATTCAGATTGCAATGCTTTTTTATTCTTGACTGTTAATTTATACAGTGAAAATTTTGTTGTAGAGATAATTTTTCAAGTTTTGATATCAAGTTGGATGTCTTGTTTCTTTATGGCATTTTGAGATGAGAATTCATGTGAAGTTGACAAATTGGAGACTTCATCTTCCTTTTTCTTATATTAGTTTAATCTATCTATGTTTCTACCTATTATTCAGCCAATGGGATATGATATGTTCTAATCTTGATTTTCATGTCATGTTGTAACCTTGAGCCAGTTTTCAACCACCCTACAAAAAACCAAATCATAAAACCTCAAAAATACTTTGCAATAAATGAATGATGCCCTAGCTTGCCCTCTCATAGTCAAGTGCAACTTTAGGGACTAACACCCACCATGGACACACTCCAAGTGGATTTGACTGAACATGAAGAAAATGAGTTGCGGATGCACATTTGACTTGGGTGCTCAAGGAAAAAGACATAGTCGGCCAGGATGGGTGGAGAACATTTTGGGGAATACCAAGGGGCATGCTCCCATGCAGAAGGTTGAAATGTGCACAAGATGAAAATGGACAGAGAGTAAAGACCCCCCACCGAAGGGGTGTGGGTTCGTAAGCGCACTCTATGTGAATGGTTGTGTCCCAAGAGAGTCAATGGGAATGCCCGTTGGGTGCCTATTTAACCAAAGGCAAGCTCACCTGGAAAAGGTATGAGGAATAAGTTCGAGCAAGGAAGGGAATATGAGATTCATCTAGGTATGTGGATTGCAGGTTGGATGGTATGAGGCAAGATAAAATATTTTTGGTTATGAAGCATGATGATGAGAGTTTCATTCAGTCTTCTAGCCGAGGAAACGAAGGAAGGGTGCACATAGGTTAACTCGACGAAGAAGATTTTGGTGTTTCTGCAACATGTTATTTGTAATTGAATGAAAGCTCCCCATTTCAAACTTTATTTGTGTGGCATGAGTTGAGCTCGACACACTTCATGTTTTATATCATATTTTGGATGTTAGACCAATTTGGCCGCCCATGAAAAAATTTTCATTTTGTACTTGTATGGATGCTTTCTTTTATTGTTTTTGAAGATAACTAAGTTTAAAGACTCACACACATAACATAAGTGAGGAAATGAGACTAAGTGTAGGCCTAACCCGGGTCAAGTACCTCGGTTTGACCTTGCCACTGAATGAAAGGCACTAGTGCCGCATGACGTTGAGGATGTTGAGCATTTGCAACTCAGCCAAGATCCCCAACCCCGTGACACCTACTCTCATACCATATGATCGATAAATGGTAGGCATATGGCCTATCCATTTTGTCAACATGGATTCTTACTTCTGAATTGTAATATCTTTACAACCTTCAACAAGATGAGTTCAAACTTCGTGTTCCCTAATTAAATTTGGTTTCCAATACTTGGTTGCTCTATTTTTCATGAGGACCCATTAAATACAAACTCTATATATATTAAATATACAAACCTAGCACTCTACTCACAATCCACTAAAACTATCACAATGATTCATTTCAATTTTTAAAACTTAAAAAAAAAAAAACTGAACATTTTCTCAACTTTACCAAAAACAATTAAATACCTATTATAAAATTCATAGATGAAAATCCAAATCCAAAATACAATTCAAATCATTGTCTAGCTCAAATATTTTGAAACACCTGAACATAGAAGTTACCCGTGCTAGTAGGATCAAGTTTATGTCCCAAGCATGGCATTACCCATCCTATTGGACAAGGACGGATTCTCAATTAAATTTTTGGTGTATCCATTATTTCAGCACTAATACTTCGAGATTTTGAGCAAAACTTATCCCAAAAATGTGCCAAAAAATTGGCTACCCACCAGCTGATTGGAATTAGTGAACACATTCAACCTACATGTGGATAATTCTTCTATTTTTGGTCAACTATAATTAGCAGCTGATGTTTGCCTTCCATATCTACCAGGACAATACCGTACAGGCATGTACAATAAATAGGATAGAATAATATATCGCTATTCTATCCAAAATTTATCTGAGATTTCACGTAGCTCTTTCCTTTAGTCCCAGTCGTTCGAATGAACGTCCTGTATTTATTGAACGTCATCTGTCTGTATCTTGGAGGGTTGGAGTCATGGATCAGCTCTTTTATAGGCCCGACTTCCTTCTCTCCATTAGGGTTACAGAAAACCACGATCGACATTCGTTCCTTCTTCCGGTTAGCAACGCAGCTGTGATCCACACTCTTGTAAATTCCGTTAGTCAATATCTGCACCCAAAAACAGAAAGAATCCTTGAAGCACTCTGCCCACGACCATCCACAGACATTAGCAGGTAAATATAAATACTAATAACAGCACTGACCTCCATTTGGTCGCCTAGGATTATCGTCAAAGCGTTAGCAACAGGCTGCACAGGTACCCAATAGTCGCCTTTGCGAACTTGAAGGCCGACGACATCATCCTGAAGTAGAATGGTTATTCCTCCAGGATCGGTATGTGGGGACAGGCCATAAGTCAATTCCGGCTGTGGGCACACTGGATAGTAGTTTAGTCTCACGCAAATCCCAATGCCCTCCTCATGTCCAAAAGCTTTCTTTAGATAGTCCTGAGGCAGGCCCAGGTTTTCAGAAAACACAGACAGCAGGGTCCCACAGAGCTCCAGCGTTCCTTCGCAGTACTCTTTCATTCTAGTCCTGTAATGTCAACAGATATCCCAATACTGAAATTTTAGTTCAACCACATGACTAGGTACAACTACTCAGGAAAGCGTGAAAAAACTGCAGCAGTATTCTAAATGGATTAGGAATTGTTTTTTCTTCTCCATTTAGAATAGAATTTGGCGAAATAGATATAGATAATGATGTAATCTTCATTTTCTATTGTTCAAATTGTATTTTTGAATTAGCATCATTAAAAATCTAATTTGGCTAAATAGATATAGATAATGATGTAATCTTCATTTTCTATTGTTCAAATTGTATTTTTGAATTAGCATCATTAAAAATTTATAGAACACTGTAATTATACACATTTAATCATTCAAATCTAGAGTTCCAAAACCAATTTTGATCAATTTCAATAAAAATAATGATAACAGATATCCTTAAAAACTTAAAAAAATCAAACATTTAGACTACGCCTTAAAAAAAAAATTGTAAATTCTCTTTTAGACTAAGAAACTCAACCTGTAGACATCACTTCCACTCTCAGAATTACAATAAAGATAGACAACTATATACAATCCATAAGCATGAAAAAAGCAACGCTCAGTCCAAATAGAGCATGAAACTGTAACACAAATAAAAGCATGAAACTGCACATTGAACAGAAAGGGTTCACTCTGATTATTCCTTCATCACCTATATTCCTTTGGTTTGGATGGCCATCTGTGCTCCTCTCGTATGCAAAGCGGCAAAAAGTGGTGAAAATAGTAATCCCCCCAGTCGAGAGTCGCGCCTTTCTGCACACCAATTCGACTGCCATATCCAACGTAACTCCGAGGRTCATTGGCATGCTTCTGCTTCTCCTCCAATGGCAGACSAAAGAACTGTCTCGACACCTCACGTCCGGCCATGAGAAGCTCCGGAGAAACTCCATGATTAATCACTTGGAAAAATCCCCACTCTCTGCATGCATCTGAGATTTCCTTCTCAGTCTTCCTCCGRCGYTCGTCATAGAGACCGGAGAGGTCTATGACRGGTATCTCCTCTTCCGCCAACTGGTGCTTTSTGGGCTTCTCGTCATCAGGCCTGATGTATCTCGAAGGCAAGCATTCGATGCCGCTCTCTGCAAGACACTGAACACTCTGTATTGGTTCAGGCCATTCCATTGCAAGTCAATTTTCAAATCTCAACTGACCTAGTGTGCTTGTGCAACTAACATACGGTTAACGGATTGCCAACAATCTTTAATACCACAAACAAACAACCTACAGCATTTGCTCCCCCTCTCTCTCTATATATATATACCTTAACCTAGCTGAAGCAAAATAGGACTTTTTATCCTTTAAAAAAACACTACCAGTGTGTAAAGAGCCTAACGCACGGCAAAATATTCAAAAGTTTACAAGAAATTCGGAGGACCTTTTGTCCACAGAGATTTTTAAAATAAAAAAACACAGCCAATGTGTAAAGAGTTAAACTCTCGGCGAATAGTTCAACCCAAGAAGAGAATTACTAATGTAGAACTAAATCTGTGTAAAGCGTTAAAGTCTCAACGAATAACTCGGCTGAAGAGCATAAATACTAATGTGGGGCTAAATCTGTGTAAAGCGTTAACGTCTCAAGCGAAGCTCAAGAAGATAAATACTCACGTGGAACTAAATCTCTGTTCTCTGCATACGTCGCGGCCTGTTCATGAGATGGGACAGTTTAACGTCATCGTATTTGAGCATTTCGTTTTGTATTAAAAAACTGGCAGGTTTTTCGTTCGTAGGGTTTTAAATTTTCAATCAATACAGAATTTTGATAGATTTTTTTGAGTATTTAGGTTGATTTTTTGAGTATTTAGGTTGATTTTTTGAGTATTTAGGTTGCTTTAAAATGGTTTAAAACTTTTCATGTAAAGTTCTGAAATACAGAAACTTTTATCTATAAAAAAAACCCTGAAAATTTAACCGGATTCAAACCCATTTCTTTTTACATTAAAAACGCATCTGTTTGCTCCTAATTAGCTTACTCCTAAAAAAAACTGTGAAATAGATTAAACATGGATAATGTTATATTTTTTTTCAAATTGGAACCAAAAGTTTATCTAATTACAATGTTAGCGTGATTTTCCACGCCGTAATGGCGTTAAATCCATACTTATGAATAATAAAACTTGCAAATTCGTAGCACGGCACAGGACGTTTGAACATAAGTCAAGAAGACTTTGTTTATTGTTAAAGTTTAGATGGCCTGAAAGTCAATTCGCATGGGAATCAATTCTAGAAGTACAGTATAATCACGTGAATCTCATTGCTGGAAGTATTCTAGATCATCGCAAGATTCTCCATTCTACTTGTATAATCACATGTTATTTAAGAGCGTAAGCGAAGAGAGCGAAAAACTGATCTCATCTCTCCGGACTCCCGAGTGCGAACACAGTGCCGTAGTTATCAATATAGATCAGATTGCCTATACAGCCAAACCACGATGGAATTGGGTGGAAACAAAAAGATATTTTGTGAGCACATTCAAACATATGTTATATGTTGCCACCAGGAGTGGACAGTCAGGATAATATATAAGATTGGAAAAAGTTAGGAAGAAACACATGTTCAGGATGTTGAATTTATTTATGCATTCAAAATGCAATTTAAATAATAGAAAATGGTGATTTCACCAAACTCTGTTTTGTCTGATTTCACTGAAAAAGTTTAAAAAGTAAAATGTTTAACAACCCCATAAGAAACACATGTGGAAAACCATTAGACCCACTCAAATTATATATATCTTATTGACTCCCTCTACAACTTTGTATGGGGAGATGTTTATGTATCAACACACATTAAAATAAGTTGTAGGCTAAAGATTCTAAGAAATGAAGATTTTATCCGGGGATATTTGCCCAAAATCACGCAACAAATCATTGGATTCCTAGATTTAAGTGAGTGATTATTTTTGTAAAATTCGAGTGCCCTAGAAGTTTTTCATCGTAATCCATTTTTGCATTCAAAAATGGATTCTGAACAACAAAAAACAGTGATTCGTGTAAATTTCTATCCCCTATTAGTGCGAAAAAAGTATTTTCGTAGAATAGCTAGTCAAGGCCTTAAATAATAATAACAAATAGAAAATTATGTCTACCCCATCATTTATATATACTAGCATAGATCGATCTTAACCCAGGATCTATCAAGTTCCAAGAGAGATCAAATTTACCCTTTAAAGGTTTTCACCTTAAAAGATTTGAACCCTCTAAACCTTTAATAGATCCCAAATTAAGATGAATCTATGCTAATGATTATTTATACGATAATAATGTATGATATTAATTATAACAAGACTGCATGGCAGCGGAGTCCCTTCCAGGTTGGAATGAGAGTAAATGAGACCTAGTATAGACACGTGGCTAGAAAGTTGAAATACATTGAAATACTTTTATACATAGGAAATATGTACTTCTGTAATGGATCGCTGGTTGTCGGGCTGGCGATATACAAAGAGCACTGACAATTCTACGATATAAAAATTGGGCCTCTGATGTTCTCTACGATACAGAAATCGAGGAGTGGAGTTGCGTATTATAGAAATTCATCACAAATAAAAATATTATACATACAAAATATGTACATGTATAAAGTACATATTTAGTTTTATACATACGAAATTTCTACTTTTATAAAGTATGGAGAAGAGATTTTATAGAGGATGTAGGGAGCCTTCATTGCATACTTAGCCAGTTTTTGGATCGCAGGTTCTCGGGCTGGCGGGTTCAAAATTGGGCCTCTGATGTTCCGTGACCTACAAATAGCACCGACAGTTCCGTGATATACAAAATGACAGGCAGAGTTTAGTTTTCTTTAAAATTAAGGTTTTTCTTGGACAAAAAGATATAGTATTGCCAAATTAGTTTTCTTTGCACACGTTTTATAGAGCATGCAAGGAGCGGTCATTCCATACTTCACCAGTTTTTGGATCGCGGGTTTTCGGGCTGGTGGTTTCAAAAATGGGTCTTTGTTGTTTCGTGCCCTACAGACAACATCGAGAGTTCCGCGATATAGAAATTGACAAGCGACGTTGCATGTCTGTTACATATCTCTGGAAATTACATTAACATTTAAAACATCAACGTCGTTGAAGACCAAAAAATTAGCATACAATAGGAGACAAGAAATGTGGCATATCCGAATTAGTTTTATTTGGAACAAACAAGAAAGGTTCCTGGAAACCCAAAATTTAGTATACAATAAGGGCATTGTCGAATCAATTTTCTTTGTAATTTATCAAAAATTAATAATGTTTGTTACATGTTTTTGGAAATTGGCGGGTTCAAAATTGAGTCTGTCATGTTCTGTGGCCTACAAATAGCATTGAAAGTTCCGCGATATACAAAATGACAGGCGGAGTTGCGGACTATAGAAATTTACAAAAAATAATGTATGTTATACAATAGAATAGTAATAACGTTTTCCTGAATTACTTGCTTTAAAACTAAAGCTTTTCTTGGACAAAAAATATATAGCATTGTCAAATTAGTTTTCTTTGTACACATTTTATAGAGCATGTAGGGAGTGGTCATTCCATACTTCGTCATTTTTTGGATCGCGGGTTCTCGGGCTAGTTGTTTAAAAAATGGGTCTCTATTGTTCCGTGGCCTACAAACAGCATCAAGAGTTCCGTGATATACAAATTGAGAAGCGGCATTGCGAACTATACAAACTTATTATAAAATAAATAATGTATGTTACATAAATAATGTCTGTTACATATCTCTGAAAATTACATCAACGTCATTGAAGACCAAAAAATTAGCATACGATAGGAGACAAGAAATGTAGCATATCTGAATTATTTTTATTTGGAACAAACAAGAAAGGTTCCTCGAAACCCAAAATTTAGTATACAATAAAGGCATTGTCGAATCAGTTTTCTTTGGAATTTATCAAAAATTAATAATGTATGTTACATGTTTCTGGAAATTTAAATGCGTTTATCATATAGACTGGGATTGAGGCTCCCATAGAGCATAAAAATAAATAAGTACAAGAATTAGGAACGTTGAAAGAAGTGCGCGACGGTAGAGAGGAAGACCTGAAAAGAGGAAATTGGAAGTTAAGAGTGTTTGGTTACAGTTTTCTATTGAAAGAGGACATAAGTGGATTGATAAAGAAGAGAAGATGACAGCATAGACTTAAACTGGATTGATAAATAAAAAAAGATGGCAGTATAAACTTACTATGAAGCCAATGTGTTTTTGTTGCTGTCGTCGATGGACATTGTAGTCATGTTGACTGGTTGTTGCTCTTCCTAGACGAGGTTGTCCATTCTCTCTTGGAACCATTCCTCGATGTAGCTTTTCATGGGGGTTGTGTTGGTTTCATCCCGGATTTGTATGGCATAAAGGTGGTTTTCTAATTTCCTTAGATCCATTGAAATACTATGCAGAGTCTATTCAATTTCTTCATTGTGTGAGGCATAGTCCAGTACCCAGTGCTCATGCTCATCTAGACAATGTTCAAGTATGTTGTAAAACTTTTCGAAAGACAACCCCTTTAAAATTTCAACTTGTTCCTTGAAGGATTCTTTGGTGACTGACAAGGATTTGAGAATTAAGTTAGGATCTTGAACCTCATTGGTAGTTCCGGCTAAGTTCAGTTGGAGAAGGCTTGTGAATAAATCTTCCTTTTCTGATATGATTTGTTTACATGACTTGACAATGAGCTGCAGGTTGTCAACTTTCTTTTGCCAACATGCTTTTACTTTTTTGGTGCTCTTTGGCGAGGGGAGCTTCTCCTATCTTCTTTGCAGTTCCGATTCGTTGTTGGAATATTTGGAAAAAGGGGCCAGTAACTCATCACAGAAAAGATGTTCATTTTTTAAATTCAAATCCAATTGTTCCAGTAAATCATTGGCCTTCTTTCCGAAGGAAACTAAATTTTGCGATGTTTCCCCAGGCTTCAGTAACTACCTAAATTCTTTTGTTGATGTTATTCTCTACAAGCACTCTAGAGCATGCAAGGAGGGTAGAGGATACATTCATATTTGTTGCAGTGGTAGCAAGCACGATTTTTTCCAAAGGACTGGCAAATTCTGGAGTTGCAACGAAAGCCTGCTCAAATTCGTTGAGGCGTTGTTTCATATTGGCATTTTCTGTCTCAATTTGTCCAATGGAATCACGAAGAATGTCACCAGTTCCTTAGTGAAATTGGTAGATTTGGGACGGCGACATTTCACTAAAGTTAATCTGTGCGCGAGATTTTCCTTTCCCGTTTGTTACATCTCTCTTTTCAATGACCAGACTTTTAGATTGGCTGTCAAAAATAACACTCTGGATTATGAAGGATTCATCTACGTCAAAAAAGTCGGTGTTCAATATTTCCACCGAGAACGACCCAATTTTCTGCATGTGCTCAGCTTCAATTTCAAGTTGCAGTTTTCCACTTTCAATTTGGGGTTCCTCTGTCTGCCCTGCATTGTTTTTTCTCTTCTTCATCACTGGAATTTTGTGAGAACTATCAATATTTATGCGAGGAGGGTTCTTATCTCCTCCTCCATTCAAATATTTATGGGTTTCTTTATTACTGGGGTGGATCGTCGAAGCGATGCTCCGTGATGTTTTTCTCTTAGGAGTGCTGGCGGGGGACTAGGTACTCTTCTCACTGGATACTTTTCCATGTTGTCTGTACAATTCAGTGGCGCTTTGCAATCTCTCTACCTCGCAAACGATAGAAGCATGATTGTTGTCGACACTGTTCCTATCTTGGGTCAGGTGTGTATAAATAAAAGAGGTGTTAATGCCAACACCCAGTAAATGTTCTCAAAAAATGCCATTAGGGTCAAACCCTTTTAGCCTTTTAGCGTACGTTAGGTTAAATTTCTTGAAATGGGTGGCAAAATTGTCAATCTTGTTGATGTTTCTGCACATGAAGTCTTTGACTTTCCAGGGCAGAGGAATGAATTTTTTATTTTCTTGTCATGGAAAAAATGCAACTAGTGGTTGTATTGCCTTATTATTTCTGCAACAAACATCTTGTTTGTGATGTGGCATGGAAGGAAGGTAGGATTTTCCTTAGAGCCGAAGACCATGTGGACTTTGATTTTCCTCTTTCTCAAGTGTGCCCTTCCTGTTCAAAAACTTGGTTGCTTGTCCAGACATCCGCGGAGCATCCTTGCCTAACAGTAAATCTTTGAAAACTGAGACAAAGCCATTAAAAACTTCATAAAAACAAAGGGAGGCCTTGTGTCTCCATAGGGCCTCATGCCAGAATGTTACTGGGTTGAATCCACAGTTTATTTTATTAGAAAGAGAAAGTTTTGGAAACGGACAACAATTCACAATTGCAAAAATCAAGTAGGATGACATATAAATCTTATTCGATTCTTTGAATCATGAAAACTGGGAGCAGAGTTCAATCGAAGTTAGTTTCCCCCAATCGAAAATGTATTGTTCCTTGACTGTGAAATACAAAATATAAATAATTATATGGGAAATGCTCGTTGCGGATGCCTATCACGTTATTCTTGTAACCAACCAAGCAATTTCCCGCAATGAATTTCTAAATGAACTTACCTGCAACCTTGTGATATTTTCAGGAAATTTTGTCGGGTCTTCGAGGAAGTCCGCTAAGATGTCCAACCCGTTATGATGTTTTTCTAGAAACTTTTTGCAGTCTTGTCCACTAAACGTCAATGTTCGGTTCAACAATTTTAACATCTTGTGGAAGAGCCAAGGTGACAAATAAACAGGGGAATGGTCGCGCAGTGGAATAATTCTTTGGCCTGGAATATATTTTTCGACGCACCAAGAGACCACCTCCTTAGAGTCAAAATGAAGTGATTTGGACCACTGAAAGCTCTGGTCCTCTTATGCGAACATATTTATTGTATCTCCACAAACCTGCTGTCGACCTGGTGCCATAAGTCTACAAGAATGTTTATTTGTTCTAGCCGATGAATGAAATGAAAATTTGGAAGGGATAATATAACCCTGCGCAAATTTTGGTCGAAAGCGTATGAATGGGAGATGTCCTTGAGACTTTTGTTGATTAATGACAATTTGGACGGATGTTGCATGATGTGTTGTTAACATTAAACAATACTAATTGGATACATAGAAATGCCAACACGTTGGATATTGCAATGAGAGATTAAGCATTGTAGATTTCTTTAGCGGCCCAACACGAGGATGCGTTTTGGGGATGAACAATCGGAAGGGACAAAATAACTCTTCACACATCTTGGTTTAATGCATAATAATGGGAGATCTCCTTAAGATTTTCGGCCATTAATGAGAATGTTGATGGTTACTGCATGGTCAGCTGTTAGCATGAAAGGTTTCTAATTTCATAGTAAGAAAGTACGAAGGTCGTGGGTAGGGGAAAAAAGATAGCTACAAAATAGGGTTGCAACGTACAAGCGTTGAGGGTGAGGGAACAAGGGTCAAATTGTATGTCTCAGAACTTCTTGACTGCAATAGGAGTAACAACGAACAGGATATGGTAGGACTGTCAGAAGCACAGAAAGTTAGTCGGGATGGAAGGCAACGAGAGATACTTTGAAACATTTGTGAGCAGTGGTAGAGTGACCGTGCTGGAATTGTAGATTTTGTGAAGCCAACAACAGGAGAATCCAAAATAGGGTGAGAAGGTGTCTGCAAAGGAGGTGAGGCTCGAAACTTCTAATCGTATTTCTCTGAACATTTGAATGCATAATATATAACACGGAAGAGCGGACAATGTCGGAATCTGGTAGTCAATTTGTATATTGCGGAGAGTGCAATCCCAACTATTTCGTACCTCTATGTCTAGTTGTCAGTACTAAGAGGTAATTTAGTATTCAAAATAATTTTTTAGATACAGTTAGATAGTTCATAGGGACTAGCATCGGTAAACAGTGGCAATCTCCACCTCGTGAGTCCTACATTCTGTGTGTCAATTTTATATCGTGAAACTGTGAGCGATGTTTGGAGGACACGAAACAATGGAAGTTCAATTTTGAGTCAGCCACTCTGCAGATTCGCTTGTCAATTTGTATATCGCGGAACTGTGGATGCTATTTGTAGGCCACGAAACAATGGAGGTCCAAGTTTGAGTCCACCCACCCGAGATCCCGCGATCCAAAATGTTGCTAGATATCGAATGAGAAATTTGTACATGCTCTATAAAATATCATGGGAATTAGTACATGCTCTATAAGATATCATGTCCATACTTTATAGTCCCATAATACACGGGAAGAAAAAAAAGGGAAAAAGAACGAACTAGTTAGCAGTGGAATTGTAGATCACAGAAATTTAGAGTGGAAGATGTATATAATGGAGAAACATATCGAAAGCATCAAAAGCAATAGATGGAGATAAACATATTTCAACCCGCCAATGCTGGAGCTGCATATTTCATGAACCGGGAAACAAGAGGATCCAAAATAGGCAGAGAAAGTGTCTGCAAAGGAGGCAAGGCCCGAACCTTCTAATTGTATCACTTTGAACATTGGAATGCATAATATGTAACATGGAAGAGAGGACGATGTCAGAATCTAACAGTCAATTTGTATATTGAGGAGAGTTCAATCCCAACTGATTTGTACCTCTGTGTCTAGTTGTCCACTACTAAGAGCTATTTTAGTATTCAAAATAATTTTTTAGATACTGTTATACAGGGAAAAAATAAAAACTAAAATAATTTTTTAGATACTGTTAGATACTTCATAGGGATTAGCATCCGTAAACAATGGCAATCTCCACCCCGCCAGTCTTGCACTCCRTGTGTCAATTTMTATATCGCAAAACTAGGAGCGTTGTTTGGAGGACACAGAACAATAGAAGTGCAATGTTGAGTTAGCCAGTCCGTAGGTGCGCTTGTYAATTTGTATATCACGRAACTGGGGGTGCTATTTGTAGGGAACAAAACAATGGAGGCCCAATTTTGAGCCCGCCCGCCTGACTAAGAACCCGTGATCCAAAATGTCGCTAGGTATGCAATGAAGAATTTGTACATGTTCTATTAAATATCATGTCCATATTTTATAGTCCCATAATACACAGGAAGAAAATAAGGGAAAAAGGAYGGAGGAGTTCRCAGTGGAATTCTAGATAATACACGGGAAGAAGAGAAGGAAAAAAAAAACAAGTATCTCGCAAAAGAACATCTAGTGTTTGCTTATTAATGCAAATGCTTGCAAATCCCTGCTGAGTTCTCACCAGTTAATGCATAAAGTGAAGATCACAGAAGTATCTTTCGTACCACTATGTCCACTTGCCACTAGTAAGAGCATTGYTGATGTATATCAGGAAGKACACGAAGTTGTTGGSGATGGAAAGCAACRACAAATACTTTGAACGAACTTAATGTATACAAGGAACTTGTGGTGGAATTGTAGATCATGGATGTTTTGAGTGCAAGATGTATATAGCAGAACAATAAGCAGCTCATTTCGCAAGCGCCATCCCCGTAGCGGTGGGTATAAAAATGGATAAGTATTAAAAGGAATAGTGGTCTATCAAATCTGTCGTGCGAGGATATAGATGGAGATGTTAAGGCATGAATTGCAGATCACAGAAATATCTTTCGTACCACTATGTCCACTTGTCACTGGTAAGACCATTGTTGATGTATGTCGGGAAGGACGCAAAGTTGCTAGGAATGCAAATCAACAATAGATACTTTGAACAAAGTTAATGTATACGAGGAACCCGCAGCAGAATTGTAGATAACAGATGTTTTCAGTGGAAGATGTATATAGCGAAACGATAAGAAGTTGGGTTCGCAAGCACCGACCCCGCAGCGGCGGGCATAAAATTGTCTAAGTATGGAATGGAACAATGGTTGGTCGGATTTGTCTTGCGAGGATATAGATGGAGATGAAGACATGTCAGCTCACCTCACATAGAAAGATGACTAAGTATAAAACCAGAAATCCATAATGGACGGGAAAAACAAAATGGGAAAAGAGATAAGTATCTGAGAGTCGGGAAAACATTTTTTTCCGTTTATTAATGGCAATGTTTTCGAACCTCTGCTCGCTTCTCACTAGTAAAAGAATTTAGTGCACATCACTGAATTTCTTTGCCTACAACTTGTATATGACGAAACAGGGGACATAGGTGTTGGATACCACGAACCCGGGGCCTGGTGTCCAGATAACTGGCTAAGTATTGGCCAAGATGAAGTTTTGATACCTATTTCAATAGTATTCATACTAGTATCTATCAATGGGGAAAGTTTTCATATTTAGAAGAATGGTATTCATACTAATATATATTAATGGATTGTTTTTGTTTCAAATGAAAATGATCTCCCAATTTCCAAGATACTCTTCGGCTCACAAATTTTGTTGAAACAAAGAAAATTTTGACCGCAAGATGTACATAGCGCAACAAAAAACATGAATTTGCATTGTGGTCTCAACGAGATAAATTCCTTATCATCTATTCATCTTGTATTCCTTGCAATGAAATCAACAAACACTCGCTCTCCATAAACATCAATATCTAAATTAAATTAAAGGTAATCAAAATTTGTTGTGACTTTAAGTAATTAAAGCATAAATTGCAAAATCTAGAAGTTCCTAGGCTGCAAGATGTATATGATTGAACAATGGACATATCTTTTTAATACCACAAACCCAAACATAACTGCCTAAGCTTTGCCGAAGAGGAAGTTTTATGTATTTTTTCCAATAGTACTAATATTAGTATATATGCACAAATATTATCAAATAGAACAAGCTGCAATACATCCAACATACTTCACAGGAACATTGCGTCAACAGTTCAACTGCCTTATTGTAACTCATGAATTAATTCTATTTATGGAACCTGAAGAATGGGAGCAGAACGGGTCCTCCAATTTGTTTCTTTAAATATAGAGCCGACGCCACATAAGTATGGCCTATGAAAAAGTATTTTTAAATGTAAAATGTAAAGAAAGAACAAACTAGGTTTTATTTAGATTGAAGTAGTGAGCAGCAGAAACAAAATCTTGTCCTTCATGTTTAACGACACAGGGGAAGAAGGTACAAAATACAATTAAAAAAAATTCCAGAAATTGGAAAATACTATTAAAAAATAAACCGAAATTATTCTATATTCAAATAAGATGTGTTACAAAATACAATTGAGGCTATTTGCGACAACGATTATGATTTCACCTGTCGTTGACCAAGTAAATATATGTACATTGATGAAGCTTCTTCACACTTTTCTTGACGTTCAAACTCTTTATTAGTAAAAAATGAGTTGAATATCAATTTTGGGTTTTGTACTTAATCGGTGCTGCGAAGTACATCTATCCCAGTTTTTTGAATACATTGTTTCTTCCAGATATGGCTTGCTTGAAATCAATGCTTATTCAACATTCCATTCTTTGTCAAGTATTAATTTCCTTCTACCAAATAAAAGTTGGGGTTTAAGGTGTTTTCTTTGCAATGTTCTTGAGCATTCACATCCGAGACAACTTAGAAATGCGATTCAGGCTGATTTCATAGTGAATGGAGTTGTTTTATGTCACAATAGTTAAGGTAGGGGAAAAAAAATCAAGTATATAGTGACTGGTATTCTCTCTATATTCGATCGTCTGTTTGGTTGAGAATCATGCCTGAGGATTTGTATGTGGAACTTCTTTGCTTTATTACAGTAAATTGGAAGAAATGTCCAACCCAGATGCAAAATGAAAATCTGTTGAGGTACATAACTTCTTCGGGTAGCTGAGGTGTGGCAAGTGCATCAAATGCTGGAGAATGCACCAACACAGGTCTGGCAAGTGTATCAAATGTTGCATATGGCATCGGAATATATCTTTCCTCATAGTGAGGGAGGTATGGCGGACCATAGAAAGGTATGGAATGTTCAGAGATGACGCCAAATCTGTGGACTCTGCAACTACATCTAGAGGAAACCAAACAAATTTTGACAAAGAACATGGATTTCTTTCAAGTCGACTACCAGAGCCACATAAAGGTCATCAAATTATGAAATAGAAACTCTTGTAGTGATAATATGTCATTTTATCCACCCATACAAATTCTATTACTAGCCTCCGAGGAAGACAAATACTTGTGCAATCTATACAATTTGATACAATGGCCAAATCTGTGTTGTTGGAAGAAGCTATATACTTAAACGAAGAACTATCTTGCAGGTGACCTAAAAATCCATTACAATTCCCATCATGAAAACAAAGAAGTTCAATAAACAAATCTCCAGGCAGCCTTTTCAACCAGCCAAAGCATCGAACACAGGGAGAACACCAACCAGAACATACTTGTTCTTTTTTTTTCGTCCTCTTTGAGTTTCTCTTGTATAACAGAGTTTTTTTTACTCAAATATCACGTCACATAAAAACAATCTCTCTTCTTTCATCTACCCCTCAATTGCATCTCTAAGTTGTCTTACATGTCCATGACCAGGAACATTAGAACAAAGACACCCTAAATCCCAACTCTTTGATGATAGAGATAAATGGCAATAAGTATTTAAAAGCAAGGCTGGATGGTCTTCCATACATTTTGTATTGATTCGTTTTAATGACAGAGGTTCTCGATATTTTCAGTTATTAATGCCAATCTTTTTGAATATGTACAATGAATAGTGACTAGCAACACGTATTAAAATTCCCATATCTGAGCAGATTCTCAAATCTGACATCTAATATATGCACAATATTAAAGAGGGACATGACGTCAAGGCCTCTGTAGGTCACACCTTCGTGAACTATGTTGAAGATTTTAAGAAAACTAAAATTACAGAAGGAAAAAAAAAAAAAAAGGTATTTTCGCAAATTCAAAATGCAGGCAAAAAGAAATTACGAGATCCCATAATATTCAGCTGTCTATTCATTTTAATGGAAGATGTCCTCGAGCTTTCCAGTTATTAAAGCCCATCATTTCAAAATGCACAATATTAAAGAGGGACATGACGTGAAGTCCTCTGTGGGTGACACGTTTGTTAACTATGCTGAAGCTTTTAAGAAAACTAAAATTGCAGAAACACAAGAAAAAAAAAACACTATTTTCGCAAATTCAAAATGAAGGCAAACATAAATTACCAGATCCTATAATATTCGTGTGTCTATTCATTTTAATGGGAAATGTTCTCAAGATTTTCAGTTACTAAATCCCATCATTTCTAAATGTACAATATTAAAGGGGGACATGATGTCAAGCCCTTTGTGGGTGACACGTTCGTGAACTATGCTGAAGCTTTTAAGAAAACTAAAACTACAGAAGAAAAAAAAAATATCGCAAATTCAAATTGTAGGCAAAAAGGCACTTTCATAAGTAAGGCACTTTAGTACTCAATGTTCTTCAAATTCAATGACATTTTTATTATTTGAGTAAAGGGGGAAAAAAATATGACAACCTAGAAGGAAGGTCATATATGATGGACAACTCATTGACAAAAGCCATAGTGAGAATGTGAATTGAGTATCTAATAACCACGAAACTACGTTGCGTTGGAGTCTTCATCTTTCTCTGCCTGTTCAAAATAAAAAAACAAGGGTGGGTTGAATATTAGTATGTCTATTTATTTTAATGGGAAGTGTCCTCGAGCTTTCCGGTTATTACAGCGCATCTTTTCGAACCTGTCTGGTGGATTTTGACTTTTGAAAGCATATTTAATGTCTATTGGAAAGCGCTGAATGTAGTGGGGATGGAGCCCTATGTAATAGACATTACTACTATTTTTTTGTTTTTGTTGACTAGCGTATGTAGAACGCACGTAAAGAAAAGTAATTCGAGAATGCTATTTCTTTTGCACATGAGCCCTTGAAATTCAAATAGTCTGCAAGTCCGATCGTTTATTTTGTATATCGCATAACTATCCATGCTATCTATAGGACACGAAACAACAGTGGCCGAAGTTAGAGCCCGCCACTCCAAGAACCCGCGATCCAAAAAATGCTTACTATATTTTTTGTATGTTATTTTGTCCACGAGGGTATGTAAAACAACATACGTTAAATAAACTATTTCGACAATGCTATTTGTTTTGGACATGACGGCCTTCAAATTCAAATAGTCTGCAAGTCCGATGGTCAATTTGAATATCGGGGAACTCTCTGATTGTCAATTTTCAGTCGTTCACCCCGAGAACCTGTGATGCAAAAAATGGCTAAGTATGGGATGAAGGCTCCATGCATGCTTTATATATCTGCTTTATAAAATTACATATTTCCTATGTTTAATTCATGTTTTCCAGGAAACCTATAATTTGATAAATTTCAATGTCTGATGTCCCTGAGCCCTTCCTTTAAAGAAAACTAATTTGGAAATGCTAATGTATACACCATAGTTCGATACCACCTATCCGCCAAGGCGCGTCCATAAAACTGGCTAAGTATGCAACCGAACGACGGTAGGTCAGAATGATCGCGGAACTCTCCGTGCTATTTGCAAGGCAGGGAACAACATATGCCCAATTTTCAGCCCGCCACCCCGAGAACCCACGATCATTAGCCTATGCTTTCCAGGAAACCTATAACTTCATAAATTGCATTCTCTTCTGTCCAAGAGGTTTTTTTTAAAAGAAAAGTAATTCGGGAAAACTAATCTATGCACCACACACGACCTATCATAGTACGCAACTGAACTACAGTCGCTTGGAATGACCACAAAACCGTGAGAAACTAGAGTCAAATGCAGTTTACAATAGGAAATTAAAAGGGAGAGAACAACTATATCTCCCACACAGCAAAATGCAATTTCATAACTATGAAACCATAGTAACACAGAATCCATGGAAAAAGCATCGACATCTATGAAATATATTTTGAGCTTGACAAACTCTGTTTCAAAGCGTAACAGATGCAATTGACATTGTCTACAATTCTTTACTCTATTATTTTATCTTAATAAGCCCAATTTTCAGCCCGCCACCCCCAGAAGCCACAATCATTAACCTATGTTGTCCAGGAAACCTATAAGTTCATAAATTGCATTCTCTTCTGTCTAGCAGACCTTCTTTTAAAGAAAACTAATTCGACAAAGCTAATGTATACACCGACCACGACCTATCATAGTTTGATAGAACCTATTCGTGAAGCTACGTCCATAAAACTGGATAAGTATGCAACCGAACGACGGTTGCTCGGAATGACCACAGAAACACGACAAACTAGAGTCAAACGCAGTTTACAACAGGAAATTAAAAGGCAAAGAACAACTATATCTCCCACACAACAAAAGACACTCTCATAACTATGAAACCATAGTAACACATAATCCATGGAAAACGCATCAGCAACTATGAAATATATTTTGAGTCCGACAAACTCTGTTTCAACGCATAACAGATGCAATTTACAGAGATCCAACCGCAGATGCAACATCCCAACATTGCAAACCCTGGGCAAACAAGAAAAAACACCAAATAAGAACCCAGCCAAGAAGCAACAAAAGGCCTAAGTGTAGGCGCAAGACCGAAACCCTACAAAGTCGAATCAAGCAACAATAAACAACATACAATGAAGAAAAGAACAAGCATGAACCACCCCCCAGGAACGAGGCTCTTCCAATCACGACTGCAGAAACCCAAACGTGCAAACTGCAACAACACGAACATGTAAGAAAGAACAATGAGAACATGCAAATAAGAAATCAGTGCCATGAAAAAAACAATCATGGATCAGTGAACCAGCAATGCCGCTGGAGCATATAAATTTTAAAAATGAAAGAAAATGTCTTCTAACAAGCCTGTTGAGTAACCATTCAACACTACCAAGCCTGTTAGGTAAACATTTAAGTCTGTCAGAAATGCACTGTAAACATTTAAGAAAAAAATTCAATGTGGCAGGTTTCTGACATATCCCAAATAAATTCATATATTTTTTGTAACAATAGTTCGAACACCAGAGAATGTATTGCAAAGMCAAACTTTGGATATGCCACCATATCAAACMTTGCTATAAATTTACCTAGTATAAAATGCTAAACCAACATTAATCCACCTTCGATGAATGCATAACAAAATTTATGATTCAAAAAAGACTATATACTACCAAATACCTTGGAAATGCAAACATATTTTACATTGGGAGTAGCGAAGGCGACATTAAGACCTCCAATCATTTGTCCAATATGCCAGATCAACTATTTATCCATCACTATAATCTCTATACCTACGCCAGGGACTAATAAATATCATTATTCAATAATATATGATTTTAATTATAATAAATATCATTATTCAATAATATATGATATTAACTATAATAAATATCATTATTCAATGCTACCAAAACAAAACTCTACTTTATTAATTTGAGATTTTAATGTTTTTTATATTTATTTTTTAATACTCTTAAAATTTAGTATTAAATGTTACATATTATTTAATGAATTTGGTTCATAATTATGATTTAATTAAATTAATAAATGTTCTAGATATATTTTTAAAATTAAACAATAATTACAATTTAGTATTAAATGTTACATATTATTTAATGATTTTGGTTCATAATTATAATTTAATTAAATTAATAAATGTTCTAGATATATTTTTAAAATTAAACMATAAAACATTTAAGAAGTCGATTAAATAATTCYGAGGGAGAGAGGTCAAAAGTACCATCACGAGCCTTTGAAAACGCAGGAGGCCCACATCGGCACTTGCAGATGGATGCAGCGACGAAGATGGCTGGTCCCCAGAACGGGATAAGGCGACAGTGACTGCCTGCAGCCGCAGAAAGAATAGAAAAACTTGTTCCCGCCAAATTTGACAGATTAAAACATTTTTAATTTTAATAGTTTATACTAATGTCGACAGATTAAAACATTCTTGATTTTAATAGTTTATACTAATGTTGGCAGATAAAAACATTCTTGATTTTACATGATGGTCATTTCATCACATTTTTTAAATGAATCTTGTTTGTACCAAATTTCTTGTTCACATAATATAATGAGTATAATTTATTTAAATTAAATTATCTGTCTTATAATCTTTAGGGAGAAACGCACGCAAGCACGCTTTTTGGGTAAATCGAGACCTCTTTTTACATAGTTCCTTCTATTTACACAGCACTTGCCAATTGATCTACACCCCTGCGGGCTTAAATTAAATTATTATTATTATTTATTTATTGATGATATAGTTTTTAAATTAATTTAATTTATAAATACTAAAAAAAATATTTGATTTATGTTTTTGGTAAAAAAATATTTTTAAATTATAACAATATTAAATTATGATAATATTTGATATTTACATATTTAATATTTTTAACCAAATTACAAACTACTATGATCGCTTATCAACAACTTAAAAAAAAAAAAAAAAAATTTGTAAAGAAAAACTCTCCATCTAAACCATATTAATAGGAAAACTTACAAAAGCAAAAACACCATATTAATAGGAAAATACATAAACAAAAGTAAAAAAAAAAAAAATTGAAAGATAAACCAAAAAGCAAAAGATAAAATAAATAACCTAAACATTGATATTAAAGAATTAATATGGTAAACAAGAGATAATAATAATGAATCAACTTTAAACAAAATTATAAATTATAAAGAAAATGAAGTTAAACAATTATAAACAAAAATGAATATGAAATTAAAATTAAGAAAAAAAAAATAACTATAAATTATAAAAGAAAAAAAAAACTAAGAATAAGGGAAAAAACAATTACAAAATTATATATGAGTAGTGATATAACCACTCAAAGCACCCAATCAACTTATTTTAAAAAAATATAAAGAATAATCTATATAATTATTATAGTTGATGAAATATAACATTAAAAAAAAAAAAAATTTAAATAAACCAAACAATAATTAAAAAAAAAACTCTAAATTAAAGTTAAAAGAATTACTTAATGGAAATTACTAGTTAATAAAATATATTATAAAAGGACTAAAATACTAAATAGACCAAACAATAATTAAAAAAATAATTCTAAATTAAAGTTTGAAAATAAAAAGTATTAAAAAAATATTAAAAATTAGAAATAGAATTGATTAAAAATAAATAATTAATTATATAATTCTAAATTAAAGTTTGAAAATAAAAAGTATTAAAAAAATATTAAAAACTAGAAATAGAATTGATTAAAAATAAATAATTAATTATATAGAAATCTTTTTTTTGTTAGTTTGTCTGTGACATGTGGAATTAATTTGTGGCTAAGAAACCACGATTCTGTCACCAACTATTTTATATAAAAATCTTAATCATAAGAATATGTTTTTTTTAAATAGAAAAAGACTTAAATAAATCTTAAAAAATTCCACATATAACAATAAAAAATGAAATACTAACTTATTTGTATAATCCAGAGGGGGTAGGGTATGTATACCTTCGTAGACTTTACCAGTGAAATGGATGGGCCTAGAGGGGTCCTTTGTCTCACAAACAAGGGAGTCTCATACACCAATTTGGTGTGCTGACTTGACAGTAACCTTAAAAATAGATTATTATTATTATTATAACTATTTTAACAATATTTTTAAAAAATCATATTTAAAATATATGTATATCACACATTCTAAAACTAAACAAATATTTAAAAAAAATCAAATTTAACATATATATATATATATATATATATATATATATTTCTAAAACTTTCATGTTTTTGTTATCAAACTTTTTTCTTTTTTTTTTTAAAGGAAAACACTTTATTTAGAGATTCAAAATGAAAAGTACATTGATAATGTGACATATTTAATAGACATGTCATATAGACATTTTATTTTTTTTCCACTAAAATAAAATCTTCAAATTTACTTTTCTTTTTTTCTCTTTTATTTAATTTATTAAAAAATCATATTAACTAAGATTTCCACTACTTATATGAAGTACCAATTCTTTATTCCAATGAACATTTTTTCTTTGTTTTCTATTCAATTTTATGTAACAAGACAACTTTATGTAACAACATGGAGAAGGTTCTATATTAACTAATTATAATTTAAAACTATTCATATTTACTAATTACTATTTACAATTAAAATTTCCACCACTTTATATGAATTACCAATCCTTATCCCAATCAACATTTTTTCTTTGTTTTCTATTCAACTTTTTGTACATTTTTTCTTTGTTTTCTTTAACTTTATCTAACAACATGGAGAAGGTTCTATATTAACTAATTATAATATAAAACTAAGATTTCCACCCATTGTCCCAATTCCTTATCCCAATCAAAATTCCTCATTTGTCTTTTACTAAACTTTATGCAACAACGTGGAGAAGGTTCTATATTACCTAACTATAACTTAGAACTAAATGTATATTCAAATTAAATAAAAAATTCTTTATAAGAAAATTAGTTTGATTATATTTAGTAGTTGTTTTTTAATTTTTTAATGAATGATTAAAATCTTATTATGCAATGAAAAAAAGCGAGGTAGGTTCATAGTGACTTTACATTGTGACACATGTTAAATAATTTTTTTTAGATATTTAGAAATCTAAACATCTATTGTCGAAATCCGGTAGTCAATTTGTATATTGGAGAGAGTGCAATCCCAATTGTTTCGTACCTCTATGTCTAGTTGTTAGTACTAAGAGGTAATTTAGCATTCAAAATAATTTTTTAGATACTATTAGATAGTTCATAGGGACTAGCATCGTTAAACAATGGCAATCTCCACCCCATGAGTCCTGCATTCTGTGTGTCAATTTGTATATCGCGAAACTGCGAGCGGTGTTTGGAGGACACGAAACAATGGAAGTGCAATGTTGAGTCAACCACTCTGCAGATTCGCTTGTCAATTTGTATATCGCGGAACTGTGGGTGTTATTTGTAGGCCACGAAACAATGGAGGTCCAAGTTTGAGCCCACCCGCCCGAGAACTTGCGATCCAAAATGTCACTAGATATCGAATGCAAAATTTGTACATGCTCTATTAAATATCATGGGAATTAGTACATGCTCTATAAAATATCATGTCTATACTTTATAGTCCCATAATACACGGGAAGAAAAAAAAGGGAAAAAGAACGGAGTAGTTAGCA
>ML785552.1:698435-709226 GCA_009831015.1 Picea engelmannii
ATGTGTAGAAGTTGTGTGAACATGTAACACTAGGTGAACCAAACGTAAATGAAAATATGTACTAGAAACAATAGTATGAACTAGTGGATGAGGGGGGTCAATAGGCCATTGATTAGCACCATAAGAGGGATTAACAGGTAGATTACCTTATTCGTCATTATGAGGTTGAGAAGGGGACTCGAGAATGTTAAAAATACTAGGGTGATGCTATAAAATAGAATGAGGGATGTTTGGGGTTGAGGCAAGGCATATTGACCACCAAGTTTCAAATGCCCAATTTGAATAAGCTGCTGGAACTCATCAAAGTTAGCATCAAAGTGAACAAAAAGTATTAGTTTGTATGTCCCCTATTGATATAAGAAATAAAAACAATGCTCAAAAATAAAAAATAAAAAATTTATCGAAAATGGTTTCATTGCATAGATCTCTTCCTCACAATCCCAACACAACTTAAATGGGCTCAAATAGAGTCAGTATTGAAAAGATATGGTGTTCTGTCAGTTTTCCTAAACATGCAAAAATTGTTGACTGTACAGACTATACAGGCTGATGTGGCAACTGACTATATAGACCGTACAACCATATAGGTGATGTGGCTGGGTCGTTGATGAGGCAGGGTGATTGGGAAGGTGATTTGGCGGGTAGGTGATGTGCACCAACCAATGGTCGACACATGGAAGGTGTTATTTTTTTAGGCAGACCAATGTCTGGGTGCCACATGGCCTGCTTAGGGGTCTCCATGTGGCACCTCCTTGTTGTGTAAAATGTTTAGTCTTTTTGAGCGCAGATTCATGGAGGGGGTCTGTCAACGGGTGAGGAAAACTAGTGCCAGACCTTGGAAACATGGGCCATGAGACCAAAATCTCCACTCGAAAGGGTGTTGGTTGCTCTAACAACACACCAAAATCACCCACAACCCAAAATGTGCCCTAGAGCTAGGTTTGGATATTAGAAGCTGAGTTTTGACATAGTGGGTGCATTTTGGAGAGTAGAGACAACATTATTGGGAAAAAACTTTGAGGAAGATTTTTTTTCTCTTTTTTTGGACAAACCAGGTGCAAAAAGAGCCCAAACAAGGGTTTTTGGACATTTTGGACCCATTGGAGACATTTATTTTGCATTTTGAGCATTGTAAAGTACTGGTTTAATACATTTGAGAATATAATGAAAATGATCCATTGGAAGCTAGACCAAGATATGTAGCCCAATAGAGGGGTGAACTTCTTTATCATTTTCTTATGTTATGTGCTTATTTTGATGGTTGTTTATGACTTTTTTTTTTCTTTCATTTTAAAAAACTCAATAATTTTATGTGATTTCAACTTGATCCAATTTCCCAAGACATATACATTTTCCATTTGCAAATTTTATACACAAACCTTTTCATTTTCATATCAAGTTGGTATTAAAGAAAAGGTTTTTGAAGGTTTGATTTGTTTGCAAGTGTTTTTTTTTTTTATGCTTACAAGGTTGAAGCTCACAAGAGGAGAAGGACAACTTGTGGAGCCAAGTTCTCAACTTTCAAGAAGGAGAACAATTCAATCAACTCAAGTTTCAAGGAGACAGTCACCAAGTATGGATCATGAGGAGAGTCATGAAATTCCTCCTTCAGAAGAGGGAACTTCCAGAAAATCCTTTTATGATATGCCAGAAATGGTGAAAGTTTTATATGAGGAGAGGAATGCAAGGTTGCAAGGAGAAATCTCAAATCCTTTAAGAGTAAATGAAGGTAATGGTGATAAAACTCCAACAGGAAATGGAGGAAATGGTGACACTCCACCTCCTTCATCTCCATCTTCCACTTCTTCTATCATTTCACAACCATCTCCAAATTCTCAAAAATAACATGGTAAAATTCCTCCACAAACTCCTTTTCTTAAGATTGATATTAAGCTTGAATTTTCTATGTACAATGGAGAGGTAAATGCTGAAAAATTGGATAATTGGATTAATCAGATTGAAGTGTATTGTAGGATACAAAGAATCCAAGATGATGAAACTAAAATTCAACTTTCTTATCTTAGATTGGAAGGTGGAACACTCATTTGGTGGGAAGCCAAAAATCAAGAGGACATGAAGAAACCTGGTAAATGTTATCCTCTTGGAATGATTTTATTGTTGCAATTAAAATGAAATTTTGTCCATTAGCATACATGCATAGAGCTATCATGGATTGACAAAAAATTAGGCAAGATAAAGGGAAAAATGTGCAAATATACACTCAACAATTTAGGAGAAGAGCTTTGAGTTTGGGTATATATTTATCTTCTTATTAAGAAACTTTACTCAAATACATTGGAGGATTGCATAACTACTTGAGACATACAATTCTCATGTTTAACCCTACAAATCTAGATGAAGTTTGTGTACAAGAAACTAATTTAGAACCAAGAGGGAAGAATGCTCCTAAAGAGGGATGCAAGAAGCCATATTATAATGGAGACAAAGGAAAGGGGAAATTCAAAGGAAAAGGAAGGAAGAATGCTTCAGTCAAGAAAGAGGGAGAAAAAATCTCATGGAAACACTATTCAAAAGATGGACATGATGAAGACCACTATTGGAAATTGCATCCTAAAATGATACCCAAAAAGTTCAACAATAAAGGGAAACCAAAGATTGTTGATTACTCTGGATCTAACCACATATATTATATACCACATGACATATGATTTTATATGTTCAACACTATATCATATGTGATATATGTAAGTGCTAACAACTAAGTATTGTATGCAACCTTCAAGAATTAACTATGAACCATATAACAGTTGCATATATCATGTATCAGATGCTCTATATGTGAATTATTTCACTATAACCACAGAAATTTAACTCCATAAAATGAATGTGGCTCACATATGAGTTGTAAAATATATCAAACCCATACACCACACTATATTAAAAGTGTGATTTTTAGTAGAGTGTTCTAATGATAGAACCAACACTTTACACCATGCAACCAAATACCATGATATAAGTGAGGCACCTTATGATTCTCATATATCAATTTAGAACTCATAACACAATCAAAACTTATAAAACATCATAACATGTAAGTTTCATAATATTGTGCTTGTATGACTCAATGCTTTTATATATGTGTTGATTATTTTCATTTGCCTTTGAATGTTTTGAAAAAGAATTCTTCTAGAGTCCATCAAGACTGCTATGATGTTAAATATTTTTTTGTATCCATACACATAAATCTTTTCAATATCAACCATGTGCATGACCGATATAACCACAAATCAATGATTGAAGATGACAAAGCTGAATTATATCATGCTGAGGATAATATTTAGAAGACCAACTTTTTCTCATTTTCTTTTTGGGGATCCCACCTATTAGTTATATAGTATAAATAATAATAGGATTCAAAATAATTTGTGATATTTTAATATGGGTGACAAAAACTCTGAGTCAACATATGGGGACTCAATAGGGAAGTCTACTTATAGAAGGCTTAGAACTTGGAATTTTTTGGTTATTTATTTGGAACTTAAATCAATTTTACCGGTGTCTTTCTTCTTGTCAACATATTTTGTCAAAATTTTAATATATGCTATTGAAATGATTCACTCATGGAGGGAAACATGGGAAAGAATAAGAACGGAAACAACTGAAATCATCAAGTTCAAACAAGACATCTATAGGTACAACAAAAACTACAAAATTAGTGTTGAGGACTGAAAACATTTATTTAACTTTGTTGTTGTTTTAGAACATATTAATGGAATTTTTCCAGTTAACAATCAGACCGACAACTTCAGTTAATCAATTTTGACACCAAAAATTAAAATTAAAACAACCAAATTAAATACAAAAGAAACAAAAAGAAACACAAGTGTACAAGCAAAAAATAAAAAATTATATACATGAAACATTGAAGATAATAAAATTCATCCAAGTTTGACATAGTGTTTCAAATTTGAACCATTAGTTGTATAGGAGAACAAGCACGCATCCATGTATTTCAACAAATAAGAATTATTACGAACAATGGAGGTGAGGTGATTATGTAAGGAACCAAAAAAAGCTTCTAAGATTTGTTCTGTTTACATCTGGCTGCATGAGAAGAATCCCAAAGTAATACCTTTTTATCATCTACAAAAATGGTTGATTTGGCTTTCTTGTCAAAATATTTTTTGACAAATTGTTGTCTCTTTTAAATATTTTCAAGCGCATAAATACTTCCTCATGGGCCAGCAAGCCATTTATCCTTGGAGGTATGTTTGTATAATTAAACTCTTCATCATGCAATGCTAATATGAGGGAGGTTCACTCAAGTTAGATAGGCATAATAGCTTCTTGGCCATATACCAGTTAGAAACGCATATGACCAGTACTAGTTTTGGTGGTAGTTTGATTTTCCCACAGTGCATAAGTAAGTATTGTGTGCCACCGACAGGGTTTGTCATTTATAATTCTCTTTAGAATCTTAATCACATTTTTATTTGTGGAATCATATTTCCCATTTCCTTGTGGATAGTAAGTGGACGAAGTAGAATGATTATGTTAAGCCCTAAATAGTGGCACATTACCCCTTAATTGGGGCATATTACATTATTAATGTTATTTTATTTATTTCGGCTTGGGTCCATTAGTTGTAATTGTACCTTGTGGTATCCTATATATACCAAGGATATATTTTCATTTGGAATCATCTTGTATTTGGAAATTTATGTGGTGTATAAGGAGGTTGCCCCCTCGAGGAGGATTATCATCTGAAATTCTCTCTTTTTCAAGGCGTTGAGTACTTATTTTGAGGTTTTTCTATGCTATATTGATATTTGGTTCTTAACATTCGGTATTAGAGCTCAAGGTCTTGGGGTTTCGCTGCTACATCTAAGACACCTTCAGATTTTTGCTATAATTTTTTTCTACATTGTTTCAAAAGGAACCCCTTAGATAATATTTAGTAGATAGATCAAGTTACGTTGGGTTAAATTTTTATCTCTTGAGGCCCTATACTTTCAAAGATATATCCTGTGTATGATAGGGTTCTCAAATCATCCGAAATTTAGTCATCGCAGAATTTTCGATATGAAATTTTTTCTGTAATCTATCATACCTTGAAATATGGAGGATATTCATAGAAATTATCAAGGCAACACTGTAAAAATTTTAGTTTCTGGGTCATCATAATTGTGTATATACACC
The DNA here is from genome assembly GCA_009831015.1 of Picea engelmannii. Taxonomy (NCBI): domain Eukaryota; kingdom Viridiplantae; phylum Streptophyta; class Pinopsida; order Pinales; family Pinaceae; genus Picea; species Picea engelmannii. The sequence continues at coordinate 703,596 of ML785552.1, forward strand.
ATGTGCAAGATAGTGTATCTGTCTAGTCATATTAACTAGTCACAAATGAGTCTTTCAGGAAAAACAATGATATATTCTTCGGTGAGTATCCAAATTAAGTGAGACCAGTTTCATTGGATAGTGGATAGTATTTAGTATTTTTTTTTTTTAATTTTCATAATCAAATATCATATAGTTCAATCTTGGCAGTCTTTACAACTACACTCTCCTGGAAGGAAAACAAATTAGCAAGTTGTGGGGAAGTTACCATAACTTCCACTTGGCACATCCAATTTTGATCAGATCTGTGGTATTGCAGAGAAGAAATATCAAAGAAATAAAAAAAAAAAATCTTCATACCTAGAAGGACATAAATTTTGGAGATAAAAAAAAAGAAATATCGTCTAGAATAACCACTTGAAATCAAAGTTTAAAAGTCATACTTAGCCAACATGCCACCAAAAAAGGGAACTTCTACACAAAATAAGCCTCCAGAAAATCTTACTTGGACTCTTGATGAAGGTGAAGAAATGCATAGTGACATAAATTATTTACAAAATAAGATAGTAACAAAATATAAACTACAAGGGATGATGGATGATTTAAAAATGGAGATCATGGAAGGATTGAAAAATTTCCTAATAGAGAGGACACCTGAAAGTGAAAATGCCTCCCATGAAATTCATGATGATGACACAAGGAAAATGAATCAAGAATGGAGAAACTCCAACTTTGGGTTGAATACCAACCAGTTTCCTAATATTGTTATGAGGAACTTTGATGGAATGGACCCAATCACATAGATACTTCAGATGGAGCAATTCTTTGATCTACACAATGTGGCACATAAGAAAAAGGTACGAATTGCTTATTTATATTTAGAACCCAATCAATTTGTGTGGTATTGATGCCTTTGTTCTCGCAAATCACTTGTCAATTGGACAATTTTCATGAAATAAATGATGGCACACTATGAGGATACAAGGAGAAATACCTTCTTTAACCAATTGATAAATCTCAAGAAAAAGGGTTCAGTTGCAGAGCACATTGAGAACTTCCAAAGATTGAATATAAAGGTAAAAAATATTCCAGGCAAGCACCTAATTGATGTATGCATAGGAACTTTAAAGAATATTGAACATGAAGTTAGACTTTGGGAACCCAAATCATTGGAGAATGCATTTAGGGTGGCAAGAAATGTTGAAATTAAAAATATGGCTATGGCTACTAGAAGGACCACTCCTAACATCCATAGAGAGAATAATGTTCCTTCTTCTAAAACACCTCAACCTACAAGTTTGACACCTCAACAATTGGAGGAAAGAAAAGAAAAAGGTTTATGATTTAATTGTGACAACAAGTACAGTAAGGGACATAAGTGTGGTGAGAAGAAATTATTCTACACAGATTGTGAAGAGGAAGAAGAAAAAGAACAAGAATAAGAACCTTCTCAATATGAAAATGTAGAAGCGATTTCTTCTGAAGAGTTGACTCCCACGATATAATGTAATGCATTGGATGGAATTAACACTACTCAAACCCTCAAGATCGAAGGATATATCAAAAATAAAAAGGTAATAGTCCTAATTGATTCTGGTAGTACTCATAATTTCATTCACTATAAATTAGCCAAAGATCTCAATTGCTTTGTATATCCAACGCCAGAGTAAATTTATACCAAAGATATGAATAGATTCACTCCAAATTTATTAAGAAGTTGGGTAAATTTTACAGGAATAAAAGTTGGTCCATTATCAGAAATGATTTCTATTGGAATACCAAAACGAGAGAATATATTAGATTCCAATAATGAGATTACTTCTTCATCCTTTGTATACTTGAGTGGGATATCTTTAGTCCACTTGGTGAAATAGACTGTTTTTGTAAGAATAAAAGCATGTCCAATAGAGGATGAAGGATTAATAGGACCAATGAAATCTAATCCCCACTTAGAAAAAGGAAAATAATGGAGAACTGGTTGTAAAGGCATGGAAGAAAATTTTTCTCGACTTGCAAACTTCTGAAATCAAGTCTGTGAAAATTTATAAGAATCCTTAAAAATTGAAGGTTGGTAATAACCAGTTCTCAAAACTTTGAATGCACTGACTTTTGTAACAAAAAAACCACCAACATGAATACTTGAATCTGTTGATCCATGAATTTGTTTCAAAATTTTATGGACTATTGTATCATCTACACAACGTAATAGAAAACCATCAACAATTCTATCAAAAATGGATGTGTTGAAAGATTAATTGTTGAAAGATTAGTTGTTGAAAGATTAATTGTCATTGAATTGCTGAAATATTGGTTGGCATTGATGTGAATCCTTGAATAGGAAGCTAACAGGTTGCATGTCAAGGTAAAGGAATTGTAAACATAAGTTAACAAGATGCATGTCAGTTGCATGTTAAAGTAGTTATAAACAAAATTTAACAAGTTTCATGTCAGTTTCACATGCATGCCAATTGCATGTCATCACGAGATCCTCATTAACACATAAAGAAGAGTCAATTGAAGATTCCTTATGTGAATACTAATCAACAGATCTGAGGTAGTGAGAGGAAGTCAACGAAGTTCACTAAAGGAATAATTTTGCAGGAACCAAGTGTATAGAGAAAATGATCTCAGTTCTTTGCATAAATCCACGGGTTTCAAGAGGAAAAGCGCGGACATCTACAGGTTGCAGTGAGTAAAAGTGAAGACATATGAAAGCATGAATTGTATGGATCGCAGACATGTGAAGATTTTTTTTTGAATATTAGGGATCTAAAAATCAATTCAACTACAGGTTAAAGGTATGTCTTCTTGTGTATCTTCTGAAGAAATCAGGATCATATATGTCTTAGAGATTCATAGGAATTTGATTTGGAGAACTCTCTTGTGAATATTGGTATGAGGAATGTCTGGCTACAGTCTTGATGAGATATCGATATCAGTAGCAATGACAAAAATATCAGAAACAATAGAAAAAATGAGTTATCAATTACAATGATATAGGTAGTGATAGATTGCTCTACATTTATATTTCAGGGTGGTTGGTGTTAGGACCCTACAATGTACCTTTTTGCCCACACTTTTTGCTATGTTTACACCCTTGTTTCACTCACATTTAAACTCACATTATCACCTTACCCTATCTTTCCAAAGGTATATAACTCTCTTCTCTTTACTATATGTTTAATCTGTTTTGCACATAATTTTACATTACTCTCGTACTTAACCATTGATCAGAAATGTATAAGTGCTGAAACAGTTCGAACTATAGATTAGCATTGAGGCCTGTTGCTGAAACAGTCAAAGCACACAAATCCTGTGGATGAAACAGTCTGTGGTCTATGATGTTGAAACAACAACTCACAGAAGCAGTTACACTCTCCATTGGCTACGATGCTGAAACAACAACTCACATAAGAGAAGCTGCTACACTCCTCGTGGTCTACAATGCTGAAACAATGACTCACACAGAAGCTGCTACACTCTCCGTGGACTACGATGCTGAAACAACAACTACACAAAAGTCGTTACACTCTCCGTGGTCTACGATGCTGAAACAACAATGAAGCTGTTAGATTGACCACAACAGTCGCACCTCAAGCTAGCATTAACCATCGCTGCTGCCTGAGACCAAGTTGCTGAAACAGTCAGAACGCAAATCCCGTGGATGAAACAACCCGCGATTTGCGATGCTAAAACAACATACAACAACAGTAACAAGAAGACAAATAAAGAAGCTGTTACTCCAACTGCAACAACAACACTTCACTCAGCACTTGTAATAGCATTCTGTTGCGGGAGACTAGAATATCCTATTCCGTTTTAGAAAGTCGATCTGACTAAGAACAGGACTCATATGTACACCTATAATTTGTTGATCAAATTGTTTCGAAGGGATTCTCCTCTTTAAATAAGAGGAAATCATCATTAGAGAGGATCTTCTTCTGAACTAAGAAAGGATTTATAGAGAGGGACGTGTTTTACTTCAGATTGTAATGTAACACTGTTGACAGATGAATAAACGATTGTTCTGATCATTTCTCTCTAGTTCCTTTCGTTTAAGGGGAATCTTGTGAGAAGGGAGGGGAATATTGTGAGAAGGGAGGGCCCACCTTCTTCACAAGATTCACCCATTAGCTTTGTAGAGTGTTAGTGTTATTTTTTTTCATGCCTTGATTAAATTATGTTTTGTTGAAACACTTCTTTATTGAACTCTATTTTGCTGAAACACTACTTTACTGAACTTTGTCTTGCTGTTACATTGTTTTCATATGATTCATGCTTGGGTAACTGTTAATCATTCTAGTTAGCAATCCTTCTTGGTGAATTTATGAAAGCTTGATAATCATAGACAGGTGTTGAAGGTTCCTGTTTCAGGAATAGGGTCCTATTCTTTGTTGGATATAGTTAGCCTTCAATGTATGTCAATTATTTTAATGAGTTCATGAAAGTGTGATAATCAGAAACAAGTGTTGAAGATTCCTTCTTAGGGAATAGGGTCATGTTCTCTGTTAGAGATGGTTAGCCTTCAGTGTGTGTCAATTATTTTAGTTAAGCAATGAGTTCATGAAGTGTGATGATCAGAAATAGGTGCTGAAGATTCCTGCTTTGGGAATAGGGTCTTGTTCTCTGGTTATAGAATAGTTGGTCTTTCCTTTTGCAGTGTCTTGAAGGATTTATTTTCCAGTTTGTTATTTATTTAATGTAATCCAGGATTCTTTAGACAATTATTTCTTTAAACATTGAACTCTGCAATAGGTAGATTGCTTTCCTGTAATTCAAGTTAGAACTTTAGTTTGTTCAAGGCAAAGTGTGATTAATATGTTTTTACTACAAATCTAGGTTGATTTTGAGATTGAGCATATATAGTGCGTGATTACCTTTGAAATAAACAGACTTCCCTGGGTTGACAATTTATGTAGCACTTGATTGTTTAGTTAAATAAGAATTATAGTGACCAACATTTTGGCGTCGTTGTCGGGGAAGGTAATTATAGATTTCGAAAGAACTTATGATTTTTCAAATACAAAGATTGCATGAGAGGACGCAGAGACCCCAAAGACACTGACCCTAGAGGTGGCAAGGGTAGAGGAAGAGGAGGAAGAAAGACTTATATTGACGAGATTATATCAAAGTCTGAATTTGCTGCTCAATGACCAAACTCTCGGAAACAAAAATCCCAGCCTTCATTTCAAGCCAACTTTGAAATAGGGAAAAAAGTTTGGAGTCCTGATACAGTCGAGAAACTAGTAGGAAACATTGAGGACAGAGCAAGTGCAACAGGGGAGAAGAAAGAAGAAAACATGGATGAGTCCAATGAAGAATTGCATCATGAAGAACAGGCAGGTCCTGAAGAAGAGGTAAATGATGAAAACTCTTTCTCCACATTAGGATTTCCTATTGGTGATATTCCTAGAGGGGTATCCCCCATGAAGAACATTCCAATCTCAACACTACCTAATTTTCATGGTTTGTCTTCAGAGGATCCTGATGAATTCCTTTCTGAGTTTGCTATATTATGCAGAAGTTATGATTACATTTCCAATGCTCAAAAATTAAAACTATTTCCAGCAACATTGAAAGGAAATGCACTAAGATGGTTCATGAGTCTTGGAGGCCATGTAATCACAAAATGGTACCAAATGAAACAAAAAT
>ML785552.1:712476-725767 GCA_009831015.1 Picea engelmannii
CTTGGGACAAGAAGAAAATCATCTCCCTTATGTTATTTATTTCATTAGCAAGAATATGACTCCTGCTGAACTCAATTATACAGTTACCGAAAAACAATTCTTAGCAGTTATCTATGCTATTAATAAATTTAGACATTACATTATCGGCTACTCTACTCTTGTCCATATTGATCACTCAGCTATCAAATATTTAATGAACAAACCTATCACAAATTCTCGAGTCACTAGATGGTTACTATTATTGCAAGAATTTGATATTACAATTGTAGATAGACCAGGAAAAGAAAATGTAGTTGTTGATTTCCTTTCTCGGTTAAAACCCGATGATGATACCCCAGTAGATGATTCCTTTCTTGATGAATATCTATTTGCAGTATCTTCTCACTCACCTTGGTATGCAGACATCGCTAATCATTTGGTTGCAGGGAAGTTACCACCACACCTATCCCATTGAGAGAAAATAAGAATCATTCAACAAAGTGCTCGGTATAGCTAGATAAATGGGTGTCTTTTCCACACAGGACCTGATCAATAAATCCGAAGGTGCATTAGCAAAGATGAGGTTTATAATCTACTAAAAACTTGTCATGATGGCCCTTGTGGAGGGCATTTTGTTGATAAGAGAACAACACATAAAATTCTCAGGATGGGGTACTATTGGCCCTCACTTTTCAAAGATGCAAAGAAATATGTCCGGGCCTGTGATAGCTGCCAAAGAGTGGGCCAACCTAATCATAGAGATGAAATTCCATTAAACCCCCAGATAGTACTTGAACCATTTGAAAGATGGGCCTTAGACTTTGTAGGACCCATTAACCCCCCATCCAATCAAAAAGTTTACATAGTGGTCTGCACAGACTATATGACCAAATGGGTGGAAGCTAAAGCACTCCACAGAGCGACTGAAGAAGCATTTATAGATTTCTTATTTGAAGACATCTTCATCAGATTTGGAGTGCCAAGAGAATTAGTTACAGATGGAGGACCTCCTTTCACTTCTCATGGTTTTAAAGCCACCCTTCAAAAATATAATATTCAACATAGAATGACTACATCATACCACCCCCAAGACAATGGACAAGTGGAAAGAACAAATAAAGTAATAGAAGCCATTCTCACAAAAACAGTGAAGGAAAATAGAAATGACTGGTCTCGCAGGCTCCCTGAAGCATTATGGGCCTACAGAACTACCTGAAGAAATACTACAGGATTCTCTCCCTATGAATTAGTCTATGGAAAGAGTGTTGTCTTTCCTGTGGAATTTGAAATCAAAAACTTAAGGACTGCTTTAGCTGTCAACCTTGATTTGACCGATGCACAGACAACCAGGTTGCAACAACTTAATGAATTATATGAAAAAAAACTATATGCCATTCATCAGACAACTATGATTCAACAACAAAGATCAAAATGGCATGACAAAACTATCAAGCATAAGCAATTCCAAAAAGGTAATTGGACCATACTGTATGCCTCTCAGTTTAAAGAATTTCAAGGGAAACTACGTACAAGATGGCTTGGACCCTATGAAGTAGACACTGTTTTCCCCAATGGAACAGTAAGGCTCCTCACAATCGATGACTCTAAAACAACATTACTTGTAAATGGTCATCGGCTCTGTTTGTACCAGCACCCTATTTCCAAAGAATATTTTAAGGCCACATGTGTGGCAGACTCTCATTACCTCTTTTTAGAGGGGGCTCCTACCCCTCATTTGAATTAATTCTTTTTAATTTAATTTCTTTAGTATTAGATTAGATTTCGTTTACTAATAATCCTTGTCAAGAAATACCATGTTACAATCGATTTTTGCAGATTCTTGATCAAAGCACAGGCCTACTAAGAAAGGACGATCCTACTTCAAGAAGAGGCAAGCTTTCCCATTGTTGAAACACCACTGTTCAACAACTCTTTGCTCTTTCTTCATTGCTGAAACACCATTGTTCAACAAATTTTTGACTTTCCCCACTGCTGAAACACCATTGTTCAACCATATTTCACATCCTTCCCCCATCACTGAAACACCACTGTTTAGAAACCTTTCACCATTTTCCCCATTGCTGAAACACCACTGTCAACAACCTTTCACCATTTTCCCCATTGCTGAAACACCATTGTCAACAACTTTTCGCGTCTCCCTACCAATGGCATTCACATGTTCAGCCGTAAACATATCATCCTGAATGCCCAGCAGGATTTCCTCTTGCCAGGGGAACAAATTGAACCTAAAGGCCGAGGTGTCCGACTTAGCTCGTTGTCGCTTCCATGGCCGGAAGTGGAAAAATTCATCAAACACTACCTTACCTGCGAAGGCCGATATCAGGTAGTCTACCAGAACGATTTTGTCCTGTTGTCTCATTTACAACATGATAGATTGGTGAACATTCCTTATTATTTGCTCGGTTGTCTTAAAAATATGTCGCACTACTGTAAAAAGGATAAATATCCCGCCATTTCACTCACCGATCACCGTCTCGTTCAACTTCTTATCCAAAAGAGTTTTTCCCAACAAAACCCTCCACTAAAAAACCCACCCATAGATCCCTAAGAAGCTGCTGAAATTCTCAAAAATCTTCAGGAGCAACAACCACAAAACCCTCCAGATTCTCCAGAAATACCTAACAGTCTGCCTACAGACCCAATCAATCCAATTAACCCCCCTACCATACCAAACTCACCCCACATTTTACTAGAATCATCCACTCCTGCCCTTCATATTCTTAGTGATGATTCTGAACCAGACAATTCTCCCTGTCCCATCATTGAGGAAAAGCTCCCACATAAATGAAAGAAAATTCCTTTCTTTCCACCCCTTTTACAAAGAAAACGAACAAGGGCCTCAACAAGGGAAACCACTACTGCCACTTCCCTAAACCCCCAACCCATCCGACTAATACCCCGTACACCTCTAACCTCCCAAATGCCGGAATATTTGCCTATTCCACCCACGAGCACTGAAACACAAGAACCAAAGGCCCAGTGGGTTGCGACATCATCCATTTCAAATTTAGTAGCTGAAACACAAGAACCAACTACTCATCAAGTAGATGAAACACAAGAACCAACTACCCATTTAGTAGATAAAACACAAGAACTAGCTACTCATCAAGTAGCTGAAACACAAGAACCAACTACTCATTCAGTAGCTGAAACACAAGAACCAGCTATAGCTATCACACAAGAACCAACTACAGTTGAAAAACACAAACCGACTACTAATATTGATACTGAGACATAGAAATCAGAGGCCCAGGGTGCTGCAACATTACTTTCTTTGCATCAAGAAGCTGAAACACAAGAATTAGTTGTCGATCCTGTAGCTGCTCCACAAGAACCAACTAGTGCGGTTGTGACTGCTACACTAGAACCAATCACCCCTCAACCAGAACCAACAATGGTCTCTGTCTTACAAGAAAATGAGTTCCTAAAATATGAAGTGGAAGCCTACAAGAAAGAGCTAGCCGCAACAAAGGAAGCCTATGAGAAGGAACTTAATTTGTACACCCTAGCTCGCACAATGACCATGTCAAAGGGAACTACAACAAAGAATCCGTGTAGAGAATATATGTGCAGTCAATGTGGGGACATCTACTATCAAGTAGGCTACAAAGTAACTCAAATTCCAATGCCAGGAGCTTCCCCTGCACCCTCGACTTTTGCAGTCAAAGAAGAACACCCTGCTATTACACAAGAACCAACAGGACCTTCCAAGATTAAGACTGAACCCTGGCCTACAACAAATGTCAAATCTGAAACCCCTGCTTTTGTTAATAAAGTTGTACAAACATTGTCTATTGATGAATTTTCCCCTCCCATCCAGATCAATACCCACACCTTTGTGGAACAAGCCACTCAGACCCTACCTCAGCCTACTACTTGCAACATTGAAACACAAACTCAACCATGGGATGAGCAGGCAATAATAGAAAAATGGAAAAAAGAGTTTGATGTTACACAGGCCAAAAGCCTGCAGGAACACAGACAAATATAGATAAATCATATCTACTCAAATTGGGAAGCTTTGGAGCAAACACGCCAAGAATATTGTGCCCTTAAGAAACATAATAAAGAACTAAAAGGCATATTTCTCCTGATATTTGACTTGGAAAAAAATTTATTGGCTGCAAGGAAACCATCCTGCAATTACTCTCTGTTCCTCATGGAACGACTTACATGGTTTTAGATCAAATCAGTCAAAGAAGGCAGATCCCATGCAGTATTAAATCCAACAGATTTTGTTAAAACCTTTGCAGAAGCCTCTACTATGGATCAACACCTCCTCTGTGAGTCATATTTTCATAATGAGGCTATCCTTGAGAACCGACAACTTAACCTTAACCCTCTTGTCAGTGACATCCAGATTAGGGCACTCACCTCCTTCCTTAACAATCAGATTATATGGCAGGATGACTTCCTAGATGCCAAGCACAATGAGGATAATCACCTTCTCTGGATAAGGTTAGAACCACAAAATGCTTCCACCTTTGTTACAGAGTATTATTAGTTTTTAAAGAAACCAGGGATGACTCAACACATTCAACAATTACATACATCAATGTTTCAGGAGTGTCAACATTTCATTAAATCCACAGAGATTGCTTCCCTACAGGCAAATAACATGTTTTGGCAACAATCTACTGGGAAAAGACAAGAACACAATCCCTTCAGCCCCACTAATCTTGAGATAGAAATCTCCAAGGTACCTAACTACATCAAGTGTGTTCAGTAATGTGTTGAAAGCTGGATAGGCTATCAGTTTCATTTCCCTATCCTGTGGATGCCAGCAGAGAAATATCAAATTCATTATAAGTTGCCCAAGAAGACAAAAACAACAGCTTGGCAAAGGTTACAACGCGTTCAAGGGTTCAGAGCTCCAACAAATATCACCTTCCACAACTACTGCTTGAGTAACTTTCACACTCAGAGTCGGTATTCAGATTCTGATTCAGAGTGAAGTTTGCTGAGGACATGCAACATTTTAGGTTGGGGGGCATGTTAGGACCCTACAATGTACCTTTTTTCCCACACTTTTTGCTACCTTTACACCCTTGTTTCACTCACATTTAAACTCACATTATGACCTTACCCTATCTTTCCAAAGGTATATAACTCTCTTCTCTTTACTATATGTTTAATCTGTTTTGCATATAATTTTACATTACTCTCATACTTAACCATTGATCAGAAATGTATAAGTGCTGAAACAATTTGAACTGCAGATTAACATTGAGGCCTATTGCTGAAACAGTCAAATCACACAAACCCTGTGGCTGAAACAGTCTGTGGTCTATGATGATGAAACAACAACTCACAGAAGTAGTTACACTCTCTGTTGGCGACGATGCTGAAACAAGAACTCACACAAGAGTAGATGCTACACTCCCCGTGGTCTACGATGCTGAAACAACAACTCATGTAGAAGCTGCTACACTCTCTATGGACTACGATGTTGAAACAACAACTTACAAAAAAGTTGTTACACTCTCTGTGGTCTACGATGTTGAAACAACAATGAAGCTGTTACATTGACCACAATAGCCGCACCTCGAGCTATCATTAACCATCGCTACTTCCTGAGACCAAGTTGCTAAAACAGTCAGAACGCAAATCTCGTGGCTGAAACAACCCGTGATTTACGATGCTGAAACAACATACAACAACAGTAACAAGAAGACAAATAAAGAAGTTGTTACTCCAACTGCAACAACAAAACCTCACTCAGCACTTGTAATAGCATTCTGTTGCGGGAGACTAGAATATCTTATTCCAGTTTAGAAAGTCGATCTGACTAAGAATAGGACTCAGACGTACACCTGTAATTTGTTGATCAAATTGTATCAAATGGATTCTCCTCTTTAAATAAGAGGAAATCATCATTAGAGAGGATCTTCTTTTGAACTAAGAAAGGATTTACAGAGAGGGACGTGTTTTACTTCAGATTGTAATGTAACACAGTTGACAGATGAATAAAATATTGTTCTGAGCATTTCTCTCTAGTTCCTTTCATTTCAGGGGAATCTTGTTAGAAGGGAGGGCCCACCTTCTACAAAATATTCACCCATTAGCTTTGTAGATTGTTAGTGTTATTTTTGTTCATGCCTTGATTAATTTTTTTTTTGTTGAAACACTACTTTACTGAAATCTGTTTTGCTGAAACACTACTTTACTGAACTATGTCTTGATGTTACATTGTTTTCATATGATTCATGCTTGGGTAACTGTTAATCATTCTAGTTAGCAATCTTGCTTGGTGAATTTATGAAAGCTTGATAATCAGAGACAGGTGTTGAAGGTTCCTGCTTCGGGAATAGGGTCATGTTCTCTGTTAGATATAGTTAGCCTTCAGTGTATGTCAATTATTTTAATGAGTTCATGAAAGTGTGCTAATCAGAAACAAGTGCTAAAGATTCTTGCTTAGGGAATAGGGTCCTGTTCTCTGTTAGAGATAGTTAGCCTTCAATGTGTGTCAATTATTTCAGTTAAGCAATGAGTTCATGAAGTGTGATGATCGAAAACAGGTGCTGAAGATTCCTGCTTTGGGAATAGGGTCCTATTCTCTGGTTATAGAATAGTTGGTCTTTCCTTTTGCAGTGTCTTGAAGGATTTATTTTCCAGTTTGTTATTTATTTAATGTAATCCAGGATTCTTTGGACAATTATTTCTTTAAACATTGAAATCTCCAATAGGTAGATTTATTTCTTGTAATTCAAGTTAGAACTTCAGTTTATTCAAGGCAAAGTGTGATTAATATGTTTTTACTACAACTCTAGGTTTCTTTTGAGATTGAGCATATATAGTGCGTGATTACCTTTGAAATTAACAGACTTCCTTGGGTTGAAAATTTATGTAGCACTTGATTGTTTAGTTAAATGAGCAATTATAGTGACCAACAGTTGGACAGGGCAAGGAAAGGGGTTTCAAGCCTCCTTTTGGTTGGAGCCAGTAAATTATAGAGTTGGAGATTTTTGAAGGTTGAAGCCTATAAATATGGGGTTGGATCCTTCGTCTAGTTGTAGCTGGAGAAATAGGAAGTTGGCAATTCCAACGATGTACTCTTTGATAAATAAGAAAATCGTTCCATGGTTTTCTCCTGCATTGGGTTTCCACGTAAAATTTTGGTGTGCTATGTTTATGTGATGTTTATGCATTTAATTATGGAGATGATGATATATTGAATGCTCATGATATTTATTGGAGGTTTTATATTGTGATTAAAAGTATTGATTATGCTCATACCGATTCATCCCCCCTCTCAGTATTCCAACAATTGGTATCAAATATGGTCCTTCAGGAAGAAGGCTAACCATTGGAAGTAGGTCATGGAATATGCTAAGATTGGAGCACTGGTATTTGATGGTCAAAACTATAACTTTTGTAATAAAAGGATGAATTTTTTTTTACATGTAGAGGGATTTGATGTTTGGAAATCCTTAGTAGATAGGTATACAATGCTAACCACTCCCCCAACCGATAGAGATGGAAATAAACTCAATGAAAACAAATAAAATGTTAAAAGTACCATTATTAGCAGTTTAGTTGATTCATTATTTGTAAAGGTTATGCATTGTGACAATGAAAAGGATCTTTGGGATAAAATCCAAAATATTTATGAACGAGATGCCAAAGTTAAAGGAGATAAGATTCAAATCATTAGAAAAAATATTGAACAATTGAAGATGAAGGAAGATGAAGACATTGCAAACTACCTTCTACGAGTTGATGAAATAGTTAACACTATTAAGGAATTGGGAGTTGAAGTTGATGAATCAATGGTTATTCAAAAGGTATTGAGGTCTCTTCCTATGAGATTTGATCTTAAAATATCATCCCTATAAGAAATAGCATATCTCGGTACATTGAGCATGGACAAGCTACATGGAAGTTTTACAACCTATGAAATGAGAGTTGAATAGGAGAACCCAATCACAAAGGAAGAATCTTTCAAGGAGTCAGAGAAGACAAGGAAGAAGAAAAAGTAAAATTCAAAACCAGGTTGCAGTTGTAGTGATGATTCAGATGAAGATGAAAAGATGGCTAGCTTTGTAAGGAAATTAAAGAAAGGAACTGACAAGTATAAAGTTATACTTCCAGTGAAATGTTATAATTGTGGTGGTATTGGTCATTTTGCTTCCAAATGTCCTCATAAGAATAAATATAGTGATGAAGAAGAAGATTCTAAAAGGAAAATAAATATCAAAAGGGAAACAAGAGAAGAAACAAAAGGAAAATCTACAAGAAAAGTTTCTACGCAAACGAGGACACTTCCTCATCAGACGATGAGGATAATGATAGTGACAATGATTCAAAAAGAGTAATATTCATGGTAGTAGAATATGATTTTGAATAATAAGTTGAAGTCAGTCTCAGAGAAGAGCTAATCAGTGCATTAAAAGAACTTAGGAAAGAAAGAAAGAAAAACAATTCACTTAAGGAAAAGTTGAAAGTGAAAGAGGTATCTTATAATTCCAACTCTGAATAAATCAATCAGATGTTCACGAGTCTAAAAATTCAAATAGAATAAGATAAAATAATTGAGGAAATACTACAAAGTCAGTTAAAATAAGAGGAGAAAATGATTGGAAGATTGGAAGAAGAAATAGTCTCTTTAAGGTAATATCTTCAGAAGAAATATATGAAACATAAGAGCACCATAATATTGGATCAAATAATTAGAAGTCAAATACCATCAAATGATAGATATGATATAGGATACAATGAAGTAAAAAATGAGAAAATATCAATCTCCAAGACAAAAAAATAGGAAGTAGGAAAAAAAATCTATGCAAAGATTGTCAAAGATTATGTCAAGGAGGAAGAATAAATGCCCTGAAGTAAGAACATCCCTGAAATAAATAAGACTTAAGAAGATGAATTCATAAGGAGTGCATCGCAAAGAATATCATATACTCCCATGTATCAAAGGTCCTTTTATGGTCATTTTTTTAATTGTGCTAATTTTGGACATAAGTTGTAAACTAAAGAGCCTATGACGAGAACCAAAGGAACTATGGAAGGTACTTAAATAATAGTTATCCCAGAAAATATTGTGAAGCATATATCAGAAATCAAAAAAGTTTTGGTTCATTGAGCCATGATGTAGAATGACACAAATGGAACAATTTTGGACACATAGAGAAGAATTGTAGATTGAGTATTCCACTGATCTATATGGATATCAATGGCCACCCACCTTTTCCAACTGGCTCAAAACAGTGTTCTGACAATATTGGCAATTTACTATTTTTAGCAGTTTTAACTTCCGGGGCCATTTTGAGGGCCTAAATGAAGGTTTTTCAGGATGAAGATCCGTGATGATATTCAAAGGAATCATTGAGCCCCCAAAATGAATCTCCTCGATGATACCTTTCCAACGGGCTATCACATGACTAAAATGGAGATCGTATGCAAAAGTTATGACCCCAGGAAGTTGATGTACTAACTTACCCAAACGGGGCCCACATGACTTTTGGCGCTTCATCTCCTAGGGTTAGGTTTTTGGATGTCTAGGGTTTTTGAAATTCTTTATTATTTTAAAAATTCCTTCAGAGCCTCATTGTAACCTTCTTCTTGCGAATGCGCACTGCTGTCACATCTCTTCTCAGAGATAAGCCACCACCATTCCAGGAAGCTTGTTTCCGCTACATTTTATAGTTTCAACTTATTTCGTTATTGAATAGAAAACCAGTTTTACTGTATGTCTGTTATTTTGTGTTAATCACCTATTAATAATATATATTCATTTAATTCTACTCATAAAATCCAGATCAGTGGTATCAGAGTGGTCTGCTCCTTGTCGTCTTAAAGCATGTCCCCAACGAGGTTGGAGTACAAAGAGTTGGGTCTTGAGCTTGTTTCTCTTGAGGAAAGAAGCTCTCGCATGCCCAAGAGACCTCCCATGGCAGGAGAAAATAAAGATGATGGGAAAGGAGATCCTTTCAAACTGTTGATTGAGAAAGCCCTCACACAATAGAGGAATGAGATGATGGATAGTTTCGTGCAAATCCTTCGGCGGCTACCAACAGGGGAAACATCTTCTTCAAATGGAGGCGCTGCCCACTTCAAGGTACAAATAAACTTTGATATTCCTATATTTGAAGGTCATATATATGCATATGTTGTAGACAAGTGGTTGAATCTACTAGAAGGGTATTTTTTTGTCCATAACTGTTCGAATAAAGAAAAGATTACTTTTGCGCTCCTCAAAGCCGTTCCCCATGTCAAAGATTAGTGGGAAACTTTCTGTGAGAAAAAGAAAACAGAGGAAACCTCATTATTTTCAGCCACAACCACATGGGAATCCTTCAGGGATGTTATTAAGGAACAATACTACCCTGTCGGAAGTTATGATGACCTATATACCAAATGGACCACACTGCGGCAAGAAAGAGACCAAGCAGTGCCATATTTCACAAATATCTTCCATACCTTGTGCACCAAGTTGGGTATCAAATATTTAGAGTGACATCCGGTGCTCAAGTATCATGGTTCTCTGCATAGATACATCCAGACCGAAATGGAATTTTTGGACATCTCATCCTTGGGTGAGGCCTACCGATATGCCGTCAAAATCGAGAAGAAGATCAAACAAAAGACGTGACAATTTGGGCCTAGGAAACCCTCACAACAAAAGCCAGGAAAGGGTGGCCCCAACCCACTGAACAAAGGATAGAGCAAAGATGAACAGTATCAGGACAACCAGTCCAAGCCGTAAGCAAAGGACATCAGAAAGACAAAGAAAGATACCGAGAAGTGGTGCAACTTTCATAAGAGCCCTTGGCATAACACTGTTGACTGACGCTCAAAGAATTCATTGGTGGTTGAAGTGAAAGCCTCTGAATCAGATGTAGATTATGAATTTGAGCCAGAAATAGAAAGGGGAAGACATATCATTGACGTGGAACCCAGTGCCACTGATACTACCACCAAGCTCTAGCTTGGTGAACCAGACGAGCCAGAATATGGAGAGCGCATGTTCCATTCACAGATGTGGGTAAAAGGCATCCCGATGCACTTCATCATTGATAGCGGTAGCCAGAAGAACCTCATCTCAGAAGAGGTCTTCAAGCGGCTGGCCCTTCCAATAATGCCGCACCCACAACCGTACACCATTGGATGGCTCCGCCAAGGAAGCGATCTCTGCGTCAGCCAATAGTGATGATTGTTGTACGACATCAAGCCCTTCAAAGATGAGGTATTGTGTGATGTTTCTCCTCTCCAAGTTTGTGATGTTCTTTTGGGCCAACCTTATTTATGGAACTGTCATGCTGTATATGAGTCTAGGCCTGGTAGTGTTATTATTACTTTGAATAGGAACTTGTACAAGATACCCAAGGCAATCCCACCTAGTGCTATTTCCTTGATCTCTACTGAGCAATGTAGGAAGGTCATCTCTCAGACGGGGAAGTTTTTCCTCTTCGTGATTCTCTCTCAGAATAAGAGAAAGATCACAGCCACATCCAGGGTCTCTACAACCGACCTCTCCACACAGTAGAAGCAAGTAGATAAGGTCGTGGAAGAATACTCGGATATCTTCTCCTCACCTACAGAGGTACCTCTGCACTGCTCGGTCAAGCACCCCATTGATCTGACCCTCGACACATCGCTACCGAATGGGCCAATCTATCATCACTCTTTGTTAGAGAATGAGGAGATCAAGCGACATATCCAAGAACTGCTCCACAAGGGGCACATCCACCCCATCTCATCACCTTGCAGGAGCCTAATCATGCTGGTGTAGAAGAAAGATGGAACCTGGTGACTCTGTATTGATTACCAGGCTCTGAATAAAATCACAGTCAGAAACTGGTACTCGATTCCATGAATCGATGACCTCCTTGATCAACTCACAAGGGCCAAATACTTCAGTAAGATTGATCTGAAATCTGGCTACCACTAGGTCCTGATAGAACAAACAGATGTATGGAAGACCACCTTCAAGTCAAAGGAAGGCCTTTTTGAATGGTTGGTCATGCCCTTTGGTTTGACAAATGCTCCAACCACTTTCATGAGGATGATGGATGATATCCTGTGACCATTCAACAATACTTTTGTAGTGGTGTATCTGGATGAAATTCTAATTTACAGCAAGACTTGGGCCGAACACTTGTAGCATATTCAGTAGGTTCCGCACACCCTGCAGCAGCACAAGCTATACGTCAACTTGGAAAAATGATCCTTTGGCATGGACAGGGTCCATTACCTGAGCTACATCATTGATCTGCATGGCGTACATGTGGATCTATCCAAGATCCAAGTCATCCGTGATTGGCCAGCCCCAAAAACACTCACTGAGCTTCGGAGCTTCTTGGGCCTTGCCAATTTCTACCAAAGGTTCGTGTTGGGTTTCTCCCATATTGCATGGGCCCTCAACCAAATAAACAGATGTGGTGGTAAGGAGAAATTTGCATGGGGCTGGTCCCAACAACAAGTGTTCGATGATTTGAGGCAGCGCTTGTGCTCAACCCCAGTACTTTCACTACCAGACCTACAACATCCTTTTGAGATCGAGACAAATGCTTCAGACTATGTTGTGGGCACCGTTCTCACTCAGCATGGCCACCTCGTGGCCTATCATAGTGAGGCATTGTCAGATACTGTCTGTAAGTACCCTACTTATGACAAAGAAATGTACTCCATTGTGTAACCATGCCGCCAGTGGAGACATTACATTATTGGGAAGGAGACAATCATCCACACTGATCATAAGCCACTACAGTTCATGCAGACACAAGGAAAATTGCAGAATGATCGTCATCAAAAGTGGTCCACATACTTGCATCAATTCCACCTCAACATCAAGTATAAAACAGGAAGCACCAATCATGTCGTTGATTGCCTCAGTAGACCGCTAGTCACGACACTCACCATGGTGCTAGACTCTTGCGGCCATGAGACATCTGGATGGCCCCAACTCTATGAGACATACCCTAACTTTTCCACCACCTACCAAATGTTGGGTGCAAATGCAGTTTTCGATAATTTCCATCTTCAGGATGGGTTGTTGTGTCATCTAGGACATATCTGTGTTCCACCAAGTGAGCGAGCGAAGATGATCTGGGAAGCCCACAACAGTCGGGTGGCAGGACACTTCTGCATTGAAAAGACAGTGGCGATGCTACAAAAATATTTCTACTGGCCAAAACTTCAACAGGAGGTCAACAGGTATATCAGGTCCTGCACTGCCTGCGCTATTGCCAAATAAACCACTAAGAAACAAGGCATGTACACCCCTCTTCCTACTCCTGACAGGCCATGGGAATCCATCTCAATGGATGACATGTCGGGCCTCCCA
>ML785552.1:725867-736653 GCA_009831015.1 Picea engelmannii
TGCTTGGACATTTTATCTCATCTCAAGGAATTCAGGTGGATCCATCCAAGATACAAGTCATTAAAGACCTTCCTACTCCCAAAACCCAAACAGAGGTAAGAAGTTTTCTAGGACATGTTGGATACTACAGAAGATTTATCAAATTTTTTTCCAAAATAGCTTCTCCCCTGTTTGTGTTACTGATGAAAAACACTGAATTCAAATGGACTAATTCTTGCCAGGAAGCATTTAATACACTTAAGCATCAATTATCTACAACTCCTATTCTTAGTCGACCTGATTGGACACTTCCCTTTCATATATCCTCTGATCCTTCAGATACCGCAATAGGAGTTGTCTTGGGACAAGAAGAAAATCATCTCCCTTATGCTATTTATTTCATTAGCAAGAATATGACTCTTGTTGAACTCAATTATACAGTTACCGAAAATGAATTATTAGCAGTTATCTATGCTATTAATAAATTTAGACATTACATTACTGGCTACTCTACTCTTGTCCATACTGATCGCTATCAAATATTTAATGAACAAACCTATCACAAATGCTCGAGTCACCAGATGGTTACTATTACTACAAGAATTTGATATTACAATTGTAGATAGACCAGGAAAAGAAAATGTAGTTGCTGATTTTCTTTCTCAGTTAAAACCTGATGATGATACCCCAGTAGATGATTCCTTTCCTGATGAATATCTATTTGCAGTATCTACTCACTCACCTTGGTATGCAGACATCGCTAATTATTTGGTTGCAGGGAAGTTACCACCACACCTATCCCACCAAGAGAAAAGAAGAATCATTCAACAAAGTGCTAGGTATAGCTGGATAAGTGGGGGTCTTTTCCACACAGGATCTGATCAAGAAATCCGAAGGTGCATTAGCGAAGATGAGGTTTATAATATACTAAAAGATTGTCATGATGGCCCTTGTGGAGGGCATTTTGCTGATAAGAGAACAACACATAAAATTCTCAGGATGGGGTACTATTGGCCCTCACTTTTCAAAGATGCAAAGAAATATGTCCGGACCTGTGATAGTTGCCAAAGAGTGGGCCAATCTAATCATAGAGATGAAATTCCATTAAACCCCTAGATAGTACTTGAACCATTTGAAAGATGGGCCTTAGACTTTGTAGGACCCATTAACCCCCCATCCAATCAAAAAGTTTACATAGTGGTCTGCACAGACTATATGACCAAATGGGTGGAAGCTAAAGCACTCCATAGAGCGACTGAAGAAGCATTTATAGATTTCTTATTTGAAGACATCTTCATCAGATTTGGAGTGCCAAGAGAATTAGTTATAGATGGAGGACCTCCTTTCACTTCTCATGGTTTTAAAGCCACCCTTCAAAAATATCATATTCAACATAGAATGACTACAGCATACCACCCCCAAGACAATGGACAGGTGGAAAGAACAAATAAAGTAATAGAAGCCATTCTCACAAGAACAGTGAAGGAAAATAGAAATGACTGGTCTCACAGGCTCCCTGAAGCATTATGGGCATACAGAACTACCTAAAGAAATACTACAGGATTCTCTCCCTATGAATTAGTTTATGGAAAGAGTGTTGTCTTTCCTGTGGAATTTGAAATCAAAAACTTAAGGACTGCTTTAGCTGTCAACCTTGATTTGACCGATGCACAGACAACCAGGTTGCAACAACTTAATGAATTGGATGAAAAAAAACTATATGCCATTCATCAGACATCTATGATTCAACAACAAAGATCAAAATGGAATGACAAAACTATCAAGCATAAGCAATTCCAAAAAGGTAATTGGACCATACTGTATGCCTCTCGGTTTAAAGAATTTCAAGGGAAACTACGTACAAGATGGCTTGGACCCTACGAAGTAGACACTGTTTTCCCCAATGGAACAGTAAGGCTCATCACAATCGATGACTCTAAAACAACATTACTTGTAAATGGTCATCGACTCTGTTTGTACCAGCACCCTATTTCCAAAGAAGATTTTAAGGCCACATGTGTGGTAGACTCTCATTACCTCTTTTTAGAGGGGGCTCCTACCCCTCATTGCAATTAATTCTTTTTAATTTAATTTCTTTAGTATTAGATTAGATTTCGTTTACTAATAATCCTTGTTAAGAAATACCATGTTATAATCGATTTTTGCAGATTCCTGATCAAATCACAGGCCTACTAAGAAAGGACGATCCTACTTCAAGAAGAGGCAAGCTTTCCCATTGTTGAAACACCACTGTTCCACAACTCTTTGCTCTTTCTTCATTGCTGAAACACCACTGTTCAACAACTTTTTGACTTTCCCCACTGCTGAAACACCATTGTTCAACCATCTTTCACATCCTTCGCCCATCACTGAAACACCACTGTTTAGCAACCTTTCACCATTTTCCCCATTGCTGAAACACCACTGTCAGCAACCTTTCACCATTTTCCCCATTGCTGAAACACCATTGTCAACAACTTTTCGCGTCTCCCTACCAATGGCATTCACATGTTCAGCCGTAAACATATCATCCTAAATGCCCAGCAGGATTTCCTCTTGCCAGGGGAACAAATTGAACCTAAAGGCCGAGGTGTCCGACTTAGCTCGTTGCCGCCTCCATGGCTAGAAGTGGAAAAATTCGTCAAACACTACCTTACCTGCAAAGGGCGATATCAGGTAGTCTACCAGAATGATTTTGTCCTGTTGTCTAATTTACAGCATGATAGATTGGTGAACATTCCTTATTATTTGCTCGGTTGTCTTAAAAATATGTCGCACTACTGTAAAAAGGATAAAGATCCCGCCATTTCATTCACCGATCACCGTCTCATTCAACTTCTTATCCAAAAGAGTTTTTCCCAACAAAACCCTCCACTAAACAACCCACTCATAGATCCCCAAGAAGCTGCTGAAATTCCCGAAAATCTTCAGGAGCAACAACCACAAAACCCTCCAGATTCTCCAGAAATACCTAACAGTCCACCTACAGACCCAATCAATCCAATTAACCCCCCTACCATACCAAACTCACCCCACATTTTACTAGAATCATCCACTCTTGCCCTTCATATTCTTAGTGATGATTCTGAACCAGACAATTCTCCCTGTCCCATCATTGAGGAAAAGCTCCCACATAAATGAAAGCAAATTCCTTTCTTTCCACCCTTTTTACAAAGAAAACGAACAAGGGCCTCAACAAGGGAAACCACTATTGCCACTGCCCTAAACCCCCAACCCATCCGACTAATACCCCGTACACCTCTAACCTCCCAAATGTCGGAATCTTTGCCTATTCCACCCACGAGCATTGAAACACAAGAACCAGAGGCCCAGTGGGTTGCGACATCATCCATTTCAAATTTAGTAGCTGAAACACAAGAACCAACTACTCATCAAGTAGCTGAAACACAAGAACCAACTACCCATTTAGTAGCTAAAACACAAGAACTAGCTACTCATCAAGTAGCTGAAACACAAGAACCAACTACTCATTCAGTAGCTGAAACACAAGAACTAGCTATAGTTGTCACACAAGAACCAACTACAGCTGAAACACACAAACCAACTACTAATATTGATACTGAGACATAGAAATTAGAGGCCTAGGGTGCTGCAACATTACTTTCTTTACATCAAGAAGTTGAAACACAAGAATTAGTTGTCGATCCTGTAGCTGCTCCACAAGAACCAACTAGTGCGGTTGTGACTGCTACACTAGAACCCATCACCCCTCAACCAGAACCAACAATGGTCTCTGTCTTACAAGAAAATGAGTTCCTAAAATATGAAGTGGAAGCCTACAAGCAAGATCTAGCTGCAGCAAAGGAAGCCTATGATAAGGAACTTAATTTGTACACCCTAGCTCGCACAATGACCATGTCAAAGGGAGCTACAACAAAGAATCCGTGTAGAGAATATATGTGCAGTCAATGTGGGGACATCTACTATCAAGCAGGCTACAAAGTAACTCAAATTCGAATGCCAGGAGCTTCCCCTGCACCCTCGACTTTTGCAGTCAAAGAAGAACACCCTGCTATTACACAAGAACCAACAGGACCTTCCAAGATTAAGACTGAACCCTGGCCTACAACAAATGTCAAATATGAAACCCCTGCTTTTGTTAATAAAGCTGTATAAACATTGTCTATTGATGAATTTTCCCCTCCCATCCAGATCAATACCCACACCTTTGTGGAACAAGCCACTCAGACCCTACCTCAGCCTACTACTTGCAACGCTGAAACACAAATTCAACCATGGGATGAGCAAGCAATAATAGAGAAATGGAAAAAAGAGTTTGATGTTACACAGGCCAAAAGCCTGCAGGAACACAAAAAAATCTAGATAAATCATATCTACTCAAATTGGGAAGCTTTGGAGCAAACACGCCAAGAATATTGTGCCCTTAAGAAACATAATAAAGAACTAAAAGGCATATTGCTCCTGATATTTGACGTGGCAAAAAATTTATTGGCTGCAAGGAAACCATCCTGCAATTACTCTCTGTTCCTCATGGAATGACTTACATGGTTTTAGATCAAATCAGTCAAAGAAGGCAGATCCCATGCAGTATTAAATCCAACAGATTTTGTTAAAACCTTTGCAGAAGCCTCTGCTATGGATCAACACCTCCTCTGTGAGTCATATTTTCATAATGAGGCTATCCTTGAGAACCGACAGCTTAACCTTAACCCTCTTTTCGGTGACATCCAGATTAGGGCACTCACCTCCTTCCTTAAAAATCAGATTATATGGCAGGATGACTTCCTAGATGCCAAGCACAATGAGGATAATCACCTTCTCTGGATAAGGCTAGAACCACAAAATGCTGCCACCTTTGTTACAGAGTATTATTAGTTTTTAAAGAAACCAGGGATGACTCAACACATTCAACAATTACATACATCAATGTTTCAGGAGTGTCAACATTTCATTAAATCCACAGAGATTGCTTCCCTACAGGAAAATAACATGTTTTGGCAACAATCTACTGGGAAAAGACAAGAACACAATCCCTTCAGCCCCACTAATCTTGAGATAGAAATCTCCAGGGTACCTAACTACATCAAGTGTGTTCAGTAATGTGCTGAAAGTTGGATAGGTTATCAGTTTCATTTCCCTATCCTGTGGATGCCAGCAGAGAAATATCAAATTCATTATAAGTTGCCCAAGAAGACAAAAACAATAGCTTGGCAAAGGTTACAACACGTTCAAGGGTTCAGAGCTCCAACAAATATCACCTTCCACAGCTACTGCTTGAGTAACTTTCACACTCAGAGTCGGTATTCAGATTCTGATTCAGAGTGAAGTTTCCTAAGGACATGCAACATTTTAGGTTGGGGGGCATGTTAGGACCCTACAATGTACCTTTTTTCCCACACTTTTTGCTACCTTTACACCCTTGTTTCACTCACATTTAAACTCACATTATGACCTTACCCTATCTTTCCAAAGGTATATAACTCTCTTCTCTTTACTATATGTTTAATCTGTTTTGCATATAATTTTACATTACTCTCATACTTAACCATTGATCAGAAATGTATAAGTGCTGAAACAATTTGAACTGCAGATTAACATTGAGGCCTATTGCTGAAACAGTCAAATCACACAAACCCTGTGGCTGAAACAGTCTGTGGTCTATGATGATGAAACAACAACTCACAGAAGTAGTTACACTCTCTGTTGGCGACGATGCTGAAACAAGAACTCACACAAGAGTAGATGCTACACTCCCCGTGGTCTACGATGCTGAAACAACAACTCATGTAGAAGCTGCTACACTCTCTATGGACTACGATGTTGAAACAACAACTTACAAAAAAGTTGTTACACTCTCTGTGGTCTACGATGTTGAAACAACAATGAAGCTGTTACATTGACCACAATAGCCGCACCTCGAGCTATCATTAACCATCGCTACTTCCTGAGACCAAGTTGCTAAAACAGTCAGAACGCAAATCTCGTGGCTGAAACAACCCGTGATTTACGATGCTGAAACAACATACAACAACAGTAACAAGAAGACAAATAAAGAAGTTGTTACTCCAACTGCAACAACAAAACCTCACTCAGCACTTGTAATAGCATTCTGTTGCGGGAGACTAGAATATCTTATTCCAGTTTAGAAAGTCGATCTGACTAAGAATAGGACTCAGACGTACACCTGTAATTTGTTGATCAAATTGTATCAAATGGATTCTCCTCTTTAAATAAGAGGAAATCATCATTAGAGAGGATCTTCTTTTGAACTAAGAAAGGATTTACAGAGAGGGACGTGTTTTACTTCAGATTGTAATGTAACACAGTTGACAGATGAATAAAATATTGTTCTGAGCATTTCTCTCTAGTTCCTTTCATTTCAGGGGAATCTTGTTAGAAGGGAGGGCCCACCTTCTACAAAATATTCACCCATTAGCTTTGTAGATTGTTAGTGTTATTTTTGTTCATGCCTTGATTAATTTTTTTTTTGTTGAAACACTACTTTACTGAAATCTGTTTTGCTGAAACACTACTTTACTGAACTATGTCTTGATGTTACATTGTTTTCATATGATTCATGCTTGGGTAACTGTTAATCATTCTAGTTAGCAATCTTGCTTGGTGAATTTATGAAAGCTTGATAATCAGAGACAGGTGTTGAAGGTTCCTGCTTCGGGAATAGGGTCATGTTCTCTGTTAGATATAGTTAGCCTTCAGTGTATGTCAATTATTTTAATGAGTTCATGAAAGTGTGCTAATCAGAAACAAGTGCTAAAGATTCTTGCTTAGGGAATAGGGTCCTGTTCTCTGTTAGAGATAGTTAGCCTTCAATGTGTGTCAATTATTTCAGTTAAGCAATGAGTTCATGAAGTGTGATGATCGAAAACAGGTGCTGAAGATTCCTGCTTTGGGAATAGGGTCCTATTCTCTGGTTATAGAATAGTTGGTCTTTCCTTTTGCAGTGTCTTGAAGGATTTATTTTCCAGTTTGTTATTTATTTAATGTAATCCAGGATTCTTTGGACAATTATTTCTTTAAACATTGAAATCTCCAATAGGTAGATTTATTTCTTGTAATTCAAGTTAGAACTTCAGTTTATTCAAGGCAAAGTGTGATTAATATGTTTTTACTACAACTCTAGGTTTCTTTTGAGATTGAGCATATATAGTGCGTGATTACCTTTGAAATTAACAGACTTCCTTGGGTTGAAAATTTATGTAGCACTTGATTGTTTAGTTAAATGAGCAATTATAGTGACCAACAGTTGGACAGGGCAAGGAAAGGGGTTTCAAGCCTCCTTTTGGTTGGAGCCAGTAAATTATAGAGTTGGAGATTTTTGAAGGTTGAAGCCTATAAATATGGGGTTGGATCCTTCGTCTAGTTGTAGCTGGAGAAATAGGAAGTTGGCAATTCCAACGATGTACTCTTTGATAAATAAGAAAATCGTTCCATGGTTTTCTCCTGCATTGGGTTTCCACGTAAAATTTTGGTGTGCTATGTTTATGTGATGTTTATGCATTTAATTATGGAGATGATGATATATTGAATGCTCATGATATTTATTGGAGGTTTTATATTGTGATTAAAAGTATTGATTATGCTCATACCGATTCATCCCCCCTCTCAGTATTCCAACAATTGGTATCAAATATGGTCCTTCAGGAAGAAGGCTAACCATTGGAAGTAGGTCATGGAATATGCTAAGATTGGAGCACTGGTATTTGATGGTCAAAACTATAACTTTTGTAATAAAAGGATGAATTTTTTTTTACATGTAGAGGGATTTGATGTTTGGAAATCCTTAGTAGATAGGTATACAATGCTAACCACTCCCCCAACCGATAGAGATGGAAATAAACTCAATGAAAACAAATAAAATGTTAAAAGTACCATTATTAGCAGTTTAGTTGATTCATTATTTGTAAAGGTTATGCATTGTGACAATGAAAAGGATCTTTGGGATAAAATCCAAAATATTTATGAACGAGATGCCAAAGTTAAAGGAGATAAGATTCAAATCATTAGAAAAAATATTGAACAATTGAAGATGAAGGAAGATGAAGACATTGCAAACTACCTTCTACGAGTTGATGAAATAGTTAACACTATTAAGGAATTGGGAGTTGAAGTTGATGAATCAATGGTTATTCAAAAGGTATTGAGGTCTCTTCCTATGAGATTTGATCTTAAAATATCATCCCTATAAGAAATAGCATATCTCGGTACATTGAGCATGGACAAGCTACATGGAAGTTTTACAACCTATGAAATGAGAGTTGAATAGGAGAACCCAATCACAAAGGAAGAATCTTTCAAGGAGTCAGAGAAGACAAGGAAGAAGAAAAAGTAAAATTCAAAACCAGGTTGCAGTTGTAGTGATGATTCAGATGAAGATGAAAAGATGGCTAGCTTTGTAAGGAAATTAAAGAAAGGAACTGACAAGTATAAAGTTATACTTCCAGTGAAATGTTATAATTGTGGTGGTATTGGTCATTTTGCTTCCAAATGTCCTCATAAGAATAAATATAGTGATGAAGAAGAAGATTCTAAAAGGAAAATAAATATCAAAAGGGAAACAAGAGAAGAAACAAAAGGAAAATCTACAAGAAAAGTTTCTACGCAAACGAGGACACTTCCTCATCAGACGATGAGGATAATGATAGTGACAATGATTCAAAAAGAGTAATATTCATGGTAGTAGAATATGATTTTGAATAATAAGTTGAAGTCAGTCTCAGAGAAGAGCTAATCAGTGCATTAAAAGAACTTAGGAAAGAAAGAAAGAAAAACAATTCACTTAAGGAAAAGTTGAAAGTGAAAGAGGTATCTTATAATTCCAACTCTGAATAAATCAATCAGATGTTCACGAGTCTAAAAATTCAAATAGAATAAGATAAAATAATTGAGGAAATACTACAAAGTCAGTTAAAATAAGAGGAGAAAATGATTGGAAGATTGGAAGAAGAAATAGTCTCTTTAAGGTAATATCTTCAGAAGAAATATATGAAACATAAGAGCACCATAATATTGGATCAAATAATTAGAAGTCAAATACCATCAAATGATAGATATGATATAGGATACAATGAAGTAAAAAATGAGAAAATATCAATCTCCAAGACAAAAAAATAGGAAGTAGGAAAAAAAATCTATGCAAAGATTGTCAAAGATTATGTCAAGGAGGAAGAATAAATGCCCTGAAGTAAGAACATCCCTGAAATAAATAAGACTTAAGAAGATGAATTCATAAGGAGTGCATCGCAAAGAATATCATATACTCCCATGTATCAAAGGTCCTTTTATGGTCATTTTTTTAATTGTGCTAATTTTGGACATAAGTTGTAAACTAAAGAGCCTATGACGAGAACCAAAGGAACTATGGAAGGTACTTAAATAATAGTTATCCCAGAAAATATTGTGAAGCATATATCAGAAATCAAAAAAGTTTTGGTTCATTGAGCCATGATGTAGAATGACACAAATGGAACAATTTTGGACACATAGAGAAGAATTGTAGATTGAGTATTCCACTGATCTATATGGATATCAATGGCCACCCACCTTTTCCAACTGGCTCAAAACAGTGTTCTGACAATATTGGCAATTTACTATTTTTAGCAGTTTTAACTTCCGGGGCCATTTTGAGGGCCTAAATGAAGGTTTTTCAGGATGAAGATCCGTGATGATATTCAAAGGAATCATTGAGCCCCCAAAATGAATCTCCTCGATGATACCTTTCCAACGGGCTATCACATGACTAAAATGGAGATCGTATGCAAAAGTTATGACCCCAGGAAGTTGATGTACTAACTTACCCAAACGGGGCCCACATGACTTTTGGCGCTTCATCTCCTAGGGTTAGGTTTTTGGATGTCTAGGGTTTTTGAAATTCTTTATTATTTTAAAAATTCCTTCAGAGCCTCATTGTAACCTTCTTCTTGCGAATGCGCACTGCTGTCACATCTCTTCTCAGAGATAAGCCACCACCATTCCAGGAAGCTTGTTTCCGCTACATTTTATAGTTTCAACTTATTTCGTTATTGAATAGAAAACCAGTTTTACTGTATGTCTGTTATTTTGTGTTAATCACCTATTAATAATATATATTCATTTAATTCTACTCATAAAATCCAGATCAGTGGTATCAGAGTGGTCTGCTCCTTGTCGTCTTAAAGCATGTCCCCAACGAGGTTGGAGTACAAAGAGTTGGGTCTTGAGCTTGTTTCTCTTGAGGAAAGAAGCTCTCGCATGCCCAAGAGACCTCCCATGGCAGGAGAAAATAAAGATGATGGGAAAGGAGATCCTTTCAAACTGTTGATTGAGAAAGCCCTCACACAATAGAGGAATGAGATGATGGATAGTTTCGTGCAAATCCTTCGGCGGCTACCAACAGGGGAAACATCTTCTTCAAATGGAGGCGCTGCCCACTTCAAGGTACAAATAAACTTTGATATTCCTATATTTGAAGGTCATATATATGCATATGTTGTAGACAAGTGGTTGAATCTACTAGAAGGGTATTTTTTTGTCCATAACTGTTCGAATAAAGAAAAGATTACTTTTGCGCTCCTCAAAGCCGTTCCCCATGTCAAAGATTAGTGGGAAACTTTCTGTGAGAAAAAGAAAACAGAGGAAACCTCATTATTTTCAGCCACAACCACATGGGAATCCTTCAGGGATGTTATTAAGGAACAATACTACCCTGTCGGAAGTTATGATGACCTATATACCAAATGGACCACACTGCGGCAAGAAAGAGACCAAGCAGTGCCATATTTCACAAATATCTTCCATACCTTGTGCACCAAGTTGGGTATCAAATATT
>ML785553.1:26484-37750 GCA_009831015.1 Picea engelmannii
AACCCCAAAAGAAGTACGATGATCAAGCCTTTACAACAAGATTCAAGAATTTCAGGAACAAAAGGAAGTTTGGTTCAAGGAAGAAGCCAAATCAAGAGAAAGACATGTCAGAAATACAATGCTTCAACTGTTGAAAGTATGGTTAATACAAGAATCATTGTCTCGAGCTAAAGAAAAGGAAGGGGACACACGAAGCATCAGTTACCAAAGAAAAGGAACCTACAAAGAAGATCTAGCAGGATAAAACATACTTCTTCTTCTAAGCCAATGTAACAATACTCTTCATAGTTCTTGTGCATACCATGTTTTTCTGTACATATCTTGCATATCTACTTCTTAGAAGAGAATGTGTTCAAAGAGAAACTATACCCATGGAAGAAACAAAAAGGATTGCTATCATTATGACTACAAGTCAGACAATACAAATGAAATGATGAAGTACATCAAACAATTCATGTGAAGGTTATTACATAAGTAGCAACTACAAGATAAGTCGAAATCAAAATCAATCTTGAAGTAAAAGAGAAGTAAAAGACATGAAGAAGTCAACAATCAAGAAGAAATTGGAGAAAGACTTATGACACCTTGCAGAAGGCAATAAGGATGCAGACGAAAGCATGGATTATGGAGGAAGCCGATTATATATTTCCAAAAGAAAAACATGCACTCATACATGAAGCAAGGATTAGGAGGGATCTAATCCTATGATCCATTGAAGACGATGAAGTATATATCCATGGTAGCAACCATGAAAGGAAGTACATGTTCAGTTCGGCCTTA
Organism: Picea engelmannii; assembly: GCA_009831015.1. NCBI lineage: Eukaryota > Viridiplantae > Streptophyta > Pinopsida > Pinales > Pinaceae > Picea > Picea engelmannii. The sequence goes on from ML785553.1 coordinate 27,265, forward strand.
GAAGAAGTCTTCTTCGAAGAGAAGCCTTAAAGTATCCCTGGTTGTCCATCCACATCCGTGATCCTATGATGAAAGAAAGAAGTGGAATCTCTATGGCATGGAATCTATAAGAAACTCCATGGACCCAAGAGCTAAAGAGAAACATGAGGAAGAACACGAAGATTCCAAGAAAGAAAGAAAAGTTGGAACAACTAGTCATTGTATCGAGAATCACAAGATTACTAGCCTGATATGAATTCACTAAAAGCAATCAAGCAGAGGAACTGAAATTTGCGATGAAGAACAATGTATGGAAGACTTATGAATGAAAGCATTGCGAGATCTAGAACTAGAGGTTCTCCCAGATGGAGGGAGAAGACTATGATGATTACTCGTTCCAGTAAACCAGACATACCTCTACATGATTCATTATATTATCCGCAATATCCATGGGTTGGAGTTCTATATCAGATGAAGGCAAAGACTGTTCTCCAAAGCAATTGAACAAAGAGCGTATGAAGAGCAACCTCAAGGCTTTCAGGCATACCAGAAAGAGACCCTTGTATGCAGATGCAAGAAGATAACTTGGTGGAGAACCTCTAATGCACAACAGAAGCGTGGTGAAGACTTTCTATAACAGAGATATTGTATCATAATTATTACTCAAAAGACTAGGATGATGGATTGCCAATCCATGACAAAGATCTCATGATGACAGAAGAAGTGCCACATGGATATGTTCCAGTTTGACCCTTGCCACGATGTTGTGAGCTAGCAGGAACCAAAGAGGAATCCAACAATGATATACTTTATTGATCAGAGCTATATGAAGCCTTCAGAGAAAACCAATATTCCAGACTGAAGTACATTTGAAATCAAGCATTACATTATCCGTGATGAAGTCCAGAAAGGAGAAAGTAGTTCTCCAATACATATCTCCACAAATGAATAGATAAGGAAACATTTTGGTAAAGCTTCTGTCCAAGATGAAAGAGTTTGCGTATTCAAGCTAGAGCTCGTGGAGATGACTTCCTTATTGAAAATGGAAGAGATGACTCCTAGGTTGGGAGGGAGTACTGATGTGTTATTGATTTATGAACAGTCGTTTTTCAATTCGAAAAATGGTCCAGGATGAGCAGTTCCTTTCCAGTTCAGAAAGTGGTTTGAGATTTCCGACGGACAGACATTTTTCAGTTCAGAAAGTGGTTTGAGATTTCTGATGGACATGCATTTTCCAGTTCGGAAAATGGTCCAGATCGAACGATCATTTTCGTAATGAAAATGGTTCGATGGATTGCTGATGTACCATAGACAACGATTTCCCATTGTGGTTAACATGAGGAATGGTCTAGGGCAATCTCTCTTCTTGAGGGTTACTCAAGAAGACTGGACCGCCTTGCTGAACAACAATTTCCCATTGTGGTTAACATGGGGAATGGTCCGTTTTGGAGGTTGGTGCAGGACATTCATTCCGTAGGGAAAATTCATTCTCTCCAGGTTGTACTTTGTTTAGTGCCGGAGGAATGGCCTAGGGTGGGGAATGGTCCAGGTTCAACAATCATGGATAGACATTCCTTAGGGTAGATTCATTCTCTCTAGGTTATACTTTGTCTAGTGTCGGAGGAATGGCCCAAGGTGGGGAATGGTCCAGGCTCAGAAATCAGGACAATTATTCTTCCTTGCTTGAGAAGAATAGTCCAGGTAGCTCATCATTGATGTTTTACCTTTCGAGGGCAGGTGCTCTTCCAAGATCTCACAGACGTGAGTGGAAGAATGGCCCAGATGAGTCATTTGATATCATAACATTGTTTCTGTGCAGGTTGATATCAGATGATTGTTATGAAGACTGCATGTCTCTAGACAATAGATGTATACTACTGTGGTGGATGTGTTCCACTGTTTGTGACTGATCAAGTACCTGCGTACTACTTGGTGTGGTAGTGTACCACTGGATTGTAGTTGTGTACTACTATGGATAGACACAGTTGTGTTCTATTGAGTGATATTGTTCCGATTGCCTTGAAGACTATCAACAATGTTGAAAATGATTATTAGCTAGATGGATGATCAGTGGATAGAGATTTCCCATACGGAAAATGGTTCAGGACATTTATTTTTCTAGGACATATGTCCAGATTAGAAGAATGGCTCTTGTGTCACTCTGTGGTGTAAGTGACTTATCCAACATCATGTCTAATTACTCAGATGGAGTATGGTTTCGAGAGATGATGTAGTTGATGACAATGATCGTGATGATGGTGCTCATGATCTAGTCATGAGATAGTCTATACAACTATGTTGATCCTACCGGGTGAATTGTATGTTTGTGCTCAAGACCATTACCTGTAATACCTCCCTAGCTAGGAGAGAGTGTTAATATTATGGTAGCTGCGGGAGGTATTTACTGTTAATATTATGGTAGCTGCGGGAGGTATTTACCTTCATGTGTGAACCTAACAAGAATAGAAGACTTTGGAAAGAAAGAGAAAACCCTAATGAGTTGGCTAATAACCCTAGAAGTCTTGTCGGCTCAAGAAGATAACTTATATTAGGTTATTAGCCTCCAAGAGAAGAAGTCGGCCATAAATAATAATAATATACTGAACAAACACATATCCAGAAGGAGAAGTCGGCCCTAACAAATCTGGCAGAACCAGTATAAATACAGGGCGTCGGTTCTCATTTGACACATCTCAGAATTGCAGAGAGAAACGGGTGCGCACTGCAGTTCCCAGTTTGGTGCGCACATGTGGAGGAGGGTTGCAGGTGTAGCTGCAACAACAACTAGTTTTCAATATTGGCTTGGACTATCTCTTGGCTAGGGTTTGGACTATCTGATCAGCTATTGTTGGTGCGCTATCCTTGGAGGAAGATGTGCTACACCTTGTTTGGCTATCTAGCCTAGGGTTTGCTTTCGGAGTAATTCTCAGTCAAGGTTAAGGTGCTTGGAGGGTGGCTTTGGCCTATGGTTGGGTGACGAGGGTATCGTCAATGGTAAAATGAGTAAACATTCTTCTGTATTCTAACAGGTTATGGGCCCACACTTCCTTCATTCACTCTAAATGCTTGAAGGAAACATAACCACTAGAATATTGAGCTCACTGAGGAATTGTCGCTAGGGTTACTAGCATAAGCAACTCCCAAGACACTGCCGCTAGGGTTACTAGCAGGAGCAGTTGCAGAAACCCTAAACCTCTTGTTGAGGCACCTTAAGTGAAGAGATTGACCTAATCTCCAGACAGATCAGTGCGCCCTAGCCTAGCGCATCTCCTGATACTCTCAGCAAGCCAAGACGTGAAGTTTGAATTTCTGGTCAAATCAAGGGTTTGACAAAGTCAAGCAGCCATGACGAACTCTATGAAGTCTGAGAACAAGTTAGATGGAGCCTCTAACTTCAGAGTGTGGAAGACAAGGATCAACCTCATCCTTGCCAAGAATAAAGTGCTAGATATTGTGAAAGGAAAGATCGTGAAGCCAGAGTTTGAAGAAGGAAAAGAGAAGGAACTGCATAATGTTGTAGCTATGGAGAAGTTCAAAGATGTTGACATCAATGCCATGAGTATCATAGTGGATTCTATAAAAGAACACTTGATACCCTACATCTCCCATCTTGACTCATCAAAGAAGATGTACGATGCCCTAACAAATCTCTTCTTAGTTAGGAACATCGGACAAGTTATAAGTCTGAAGAATGAGCTCCGTGACATGAAGATGAACGAAGATGACAACATAACATCATACTTTGTAGGGATCTCCCAGTTAAGAGATCAACTACAAGCTATTGAAGAGATCACTTCAGAGAAGGAATTGGTGAACATAACACTCAATGGTCATCCCAAGACATGGGATGCATTTTCCGCAAGCATGAACACAAGGAAGGAGTATCCGACATTTGAAGAACTTTGGACTTGCTGTGCTCAAGAAGAATCAAGGATCAATGCAAAAAAGAAACCCCAAAAGAAGTACGACGATCAAGCTTTCACAACAAGATTCAAGAATTTTAGGAACAAAAGGAAGTTTGGTTCAAGGAGGAAGCCAAATCAAGAGAAAGACATTTTAGAAGTGCAATGCTTCAACTATCGAAAGTATGGTCTCTACAAGAATCATTGTCCCGAGCTAAAGAAAAGGAAGGAGAAACACGAAGCATCAATTGCCGAAGAAAATGAACCTACAAAGAAGACTAAGAAGGATGGAAGAGACTTCTTCTTCTAAAAGGTAACAACACTCTTCTTATATCTTGTTTGCATCGTCTCTGTACATATCTTGTTTGCATCGTCTATGTACATATCTTGTATATCTATCTCTTAGAAGATAATGTGTTCCAAGAAGAACTATACTTATGGAAGAACAAACAAGATGAAAATAGATATCATTAGATAATACACATGAAAGAAAGAAATACAAATCATGTGGAAGCTATTAAAAGATAAAGTTGAATCAATCATGAAGAGACTTAGAATAAGCAAAGACAGAAAGAAGTTAGCAATCGAGAGGAAATTGGAAAAGGACTTATGACGTTTTGTAGAAAACAACAAGACGGAAGCGTGGACTTTGTTAGACAAGATAGCCAATTATACATTGCAGAAGACAATAAGGATGCAGATGGAAGCAAAGACTTTGTTAGACGGAGGGAACCGATTACATGCACTTATACATGAAGCAAGGATTAGGAGGGAGCTAATCCCATGATCCATTGAAGATGATGAAATATATATATCCATGGTAGCAACCATGAAAGACAATACATGTTCAGTTCAACCTCAAGAGAAGACTTCTTCGAAGGAAGACTTCTTATATTTATGTATTTATACTAATCTGGGTGTCTATATAGGGTCGACTTCTTATTTCGGGTCTTCAAATTTACGTTATTATTTATGTGGGCTGACTTCTCTTATTGGAAATTATATTTCCACTTTATTATTATTTCATGTGGGCTGACTTCTCTTCCGTGTTCTTCTATTTCACTTTATTCTTTTCCGGGGTGTTCTTCAATTGTTCAATGGTCTTCCTTTGACTTCTTGGAATCTTCTTCTTCTCTAAAAAATGTTATTCAGGAGGGAATACCTCCCACATCTACCAAAACATCAAAACTCCATTCCTCATTTTCTCTATAATGATACCTACTTGCATGTACATAGTTTGTAGAAACTTCAAATACACTTTGTAGTATCATCAGCGCATATAAATTGTTTGTGCCAAGGGGGAAAATGTAACAACAAAAAATGGACTTTGGCACACAATCATCATTATGCCTAAATGCATGCATATATGTATAGTTCAAGTATAATTTGGTACATTACAAAACAGATTCAAGGAGTTCCATTTGCTTCCTATGTTCATTTTAATTTCCTTTTAATCTTCTGATCCCCTATCGACCTTATCTTCTCCCGAATAAGGTCTTGCGGATTCCAATTCCCTTGTTTCACAACCCTTCTTGTATGGATTTTAATCAAAATTAACCCTTTTTGTCAACTTTAGTATTAATTTATGGATTATCCCCACAGGTATACAAATTTCTATATTGTTCACATCTTCCTATTGTTCTCATGTGATGCAAAGTGTGTATTGTAATGACTTTAATTGATCCACGTGGACTGACATGAACCTTAGTTATTCTTACATACAAATACACACATTTTCACTTTTTGTAAATATTCCCTTCAGGGATATTTTAGGTATTTCACGGGATGGATTTCTTTTTTGGATCGTATTTTCACAATCCTTTCTCTTTAATCTTTACACATCTTTAAAAAAGTGTCTACAAACAAATTTTCCCTATGATATCCCTAACTAGTTTGAACATTTCCTACATGCACAAGTTGGGATGAAGTTGTAATATTATTACATGATGGTTTAGCGAATAACCATTCTTGGATTGGGGTTCCTTGTTGCAGTTGTTCACCTCCAAACTAAAGTGATTTTTTCTCCTTATGATCAAATGACACTCCTACAAATCTTATTGTTGTTGGCTCTACTAACTCAATATTGTAGCATTCAACGAATTTTGTAAACTCTTTTGGTTTGCTTATTTGAACAAATGCATGTTTGAATGGAAGCAAAATGGAAGATTTATGTTTACAATTCAATTTTTATAGATGCATGGTTGAATGGAAGTAACTATTTTCATGGTTGATAGTAATGAGTTGTAATTGAATCATAAATATAACTCATGTTTTTGTGCAATTCTATTTGTGGTACTTGTTTTAATAAAAAGATTTAGAAATTTCAATATTAATTTAGCCTAAGTTAGCATTTGTAAGGATTTTTTTCCTTGTTTATTTCTTGATTGTTGCGATTATGGGGGACTATGGCTAGTTGGAAATGATCTTGTGTGTGAATGCTTTGTTATTCATCCCTTTTGCCTATTATATCTATTTTTCTACTATGAACTTCAAATGTTGCATGCAATATCCTAGTAATTATGATTTCCAAATAGTGTTTCTTAAATATTGATAGGGTGATGCATGCTTTCCTTTAATTAATAATTTTATCTTAAATGTATAGTTGAATTGTCATATTAGTTGGATCTTATACATATTGTATGGGGGAGCATTTAGAATGGTCAACCGAACCTTTCGGAGAGATGGTATTTGTGTTGCGGGGTATCTAGTGAAAGGGTCAAACGCCCCTTCCTCAAGAAAAGTTTTCGAATAAGATGGATCCTTGGGGATATTTAGTTGACCCTTCCTCCAACATAGTATTCTCCTATAGGGGGAGAATAAAGAAGGGTCAACCAAACCTTTCTCAAGGCTAGTATTCATGTCATGGGGTGTCTAGTCGAAGCACCAATTGACCCTTCTTCAAGAATTGTTTTTGTGTAAGGGAGATCTCGGGGAGGGTTCAATTGACCCTTCATCCAACATAGTATTGACATGGAGGGAGAGCATGGAGAAGGGTTTCCCTCCCCATTGATGGTTTTCATGTTTTATAATTTCAAGTGCAAGGGTTAGCCGACCCTTCTTCAAAAATAACATTCTTATGGAGATGAAGCATGGAGAAGGGTTCGACGAACCTTCCTCCTCCATGGTATTCTCATGGAGGGGGACCATGGAGAATTTTCAGATCGCCTTATCTCAAGGACAGTTTTCATGTTGTGGTGTATCAAGTAAAGGTTCAACTGAACCTTCCATAGAGGTTGTATCTACAAACTTTTCCTTGGGAACTAGTTTGTGGATTTGACAATAAAACCCCGAAAATTGGAAAAATGCATTTTTTAAAGGATGAGACCATTCTTTCTACCAACAACTTCGTTCATAATGAAATTTGGACATGAAAGACTATGAGCAGACATGAACCAAGAAAATAGTTTGGATGGGTCCAAAGAATTCTTAGTGAAATCAATGAAATGGGACCAAATCCACTATTCTAGGACACTTTTTAACAATTTTTGAAACTGTATATGAGGGGAAAGTGACCCAAGACAACAAATCTAGAAAATTTATCCAAGTAAACATTTCATCTCCTTAGTAATTTGGATAAATTTGTCTAAATAAAAATTTCACAATTCTTTACATTTTGAAATATAGTGATTTTTGCTAGATTTTACAATAATGACAAAGTATCAAAAGAGGCAAGTTGTCATCTCAAAAGGATGCATAAGATTAATGGAACAACAAATTACCAAGATGAAGGTTTTCAAGTGTTCATAGATAAGAATRTTACCAGTGCCTGATACAAATGATTTTCTAGTTCTCCCTTGATTTTCTTCCACTTGTGATGRAAGATGGTCTCTAACCTTGATTTTCACCAATAGAAGTGCAAAAATGGGTAATTTGTGAACTTYTGGGTGTCACAATTTTCAAMTTTAAAATCAAAATGGGAAAAAAAATATAGGCATTGGAAAGATAGTTCAAATAATAATAGAACAAAGGGTTCATGTTTAYGAAATGTTCTTTAGAGTAACCAMATTTGGTTACTCTAAACTAATATCATAACAGAGCCTCTAGGATTAATTTGACAAGGAAAATTGTCAACGTGGGTGACCTTGGAAGTACAACAAACCAAGATAAAAGTGAAAAACTATCTAATTGTTTGATATTTGTAAAAAATGGGTAATTTGTGAAATTTTGGGTGTCACAATTTTCAAATTTAAAATCAAAATGGGAAAAAAAATATAGGCATTGGAAAGATAGTTCAAATAATAATAGAACAAAGGGTTCATGTTTACGAAATGTTATTTAGAGTAACCAAATTTGGTTACTCTAAACTAATATCATAACAGAGCCTCTAGGATTAATTTGACAAGGAGAATTGTCAACGTGGGTGACCTTGGAAGTACAACAAACCAAGATAAAAGTGAAAAACTATCTAATTGTTTGATATTTGTAAAAAATGGGTAATTTGTGAACTTTTGGGTGTCACAATTTTCAAATTTAAAATCAAAATGGGAAAAAATATATAGGCATTGGAAAGATAGTTCAAATAATAATAGAACAAAGGGTTCATGTTTATGAAATGTTCTTTAGAGTAACCAAATTTGGTTACTCTAAACTAATATCATAATAGAACCTCTAGGATTAATTTGACAAGGAAAATTGTCAACGTGGGTGACCTTGGAAGTACAACAAACCAAGATAAAAGTGAAAAACTATCTAATTGTTTGATATTTGTAAAAAATGGGTAATTTGTGAACTTTTGGGTGTCACAATTTTCAAATTTAAAATCAAAATGGGAAAAAAAATATAGGCATTGGAAAGATAGTTCAAATAATAATAGAACAAAGGGTTCATGTTTACGAAATGTTCTTTAGAGTAACCAAATTTGGTTACTCTAAACTAATATCATAACAAATCCGCTAGGATTATTTTGACAAGGAAAATTGTCAACGTGGGTGACCTTGGAAGTACAACAAACCAAGATAAAAGTGAAAAACTATCTAATTGTTTGAAATTTGTACTTCAGGAATGGAAGTGGAAAGAAATTTATGTTTGGTTGAGATTACAATCGATGATGGACAAACAAAATGGTCAAGAGACAATGAGAACATACCATGCATGCATGTGACAGATAAACATATTAGTTGAATATGTATGCATGTTCTGAAAGGCTAAAGATCATGACGTGAATTGTGAATCCTTGTGAATGCACCATTGAAATCCGTGTATAGGTTGGTGATCATGATGGTTGGGATATGAACCAATAACTTACATGTAAAGAATGTGAAGCGAATAGTGAACATCACCTTTCTTGGGAAGTAGTTGAGGTTGAAGGAATTGGTTATGCTTGGGTTGGGACTCAAGGAAAGGAAGAGAAAGTGGTTAAGAGTCAAGTGAAATGTAATAACATATCAAGATAACTCGACTTTCCAAATAACGTGTTAATGCTGGGAGCTAGACATGACTAGCAATGAAACTATTACCATATGGGGAGTTTCTCACCTTATTTTTCTAATTATCTCTTAGAAATATATGTGATGCCTAAAGTAGCAAATACACTTGTATATATATGAATTGTATATTTCTACTTGGGCTAGAAAATCACAACTAATGTTACTGCGTGTGACTGGTAGTGTGTCCATGAACTGGATCGACTGTGAACTATAGAAACCCTTGCTAGGCATAACACATTGGAAGAGATTTTTCCTGCACTCCTCTCTTGCTAAGTGTTTCTATTTCTCTAGTTGAGAAATGTGATTATGTGAAAATAGTTAAGGATTAATAATGTTGATAAATGCAAGAGGGAAGATCTGTGAGAATGCATGTGCATATTGAGGGATAAATATGTAGTAATGTGCATATAGATATGCATAGGCATATATGTTGTCACATATGTAATAAGTGTGGCATGATGACTAATTATGGTTGTTGTTGGTTTTGTAATCAAGAGTGAATAAGGACATAAAGATACTTGTCAAGTGGTTGCTGAAAGTATGCTGTAATATCCCATGAGGCACCACTTGAACATGTAACATCGACATAGACGTTGATGTCAATTGTATATGCATGATGAACCATGCTAATATTACATGTGTGATGAAGGGAATTTAGGTAATAATTCCTTCAATCATGTTTGATATCACAGTTGATTGATTGAAGATATTTGAATTCATAAATGTGGTTGATACCCATGTGGGGGTATGGTAAAGGAAAAAATCCTTAGACATGTAAAATTATAGAGACACTTTAATGCATTCATGAAATAAAATGCTTGTTTTGAGTTGGTTATGCTATGATAAAAAAAGGCATGTGAATATATATTCCCATGATTTGAAAATGAATGCCATGCGAGAAATACATGTGTAAGACCATGATTGAAATTGGACATGGGATAAGATATATTATTGCACAAACATCTAGTGGTATCCTTTATATTGGTATCATGGATGGTAACCTTCATTCCTACAATAAAGAGCACTAAAGGGGAATGGTTCCTAAGGGATTATTGAGCAAAGAAAGGAAAGGATTTCCCTTGTGTTGTAGTTGGTTGAAGAGGAAGGTCTTGAGATGGTTGAATAAGCATTGGTGAGGTGGCTAGGTTATGAGGCATTTGCTAATCCCTCTAGCTTGTC
>ML785553.1:39321-99683 GCA_009831015.1 Picea engelmannii
GTGGTCCTTTGAATGTTTCGTCATGCTCCTTAGGAAGGGTGCACTTGTCTTAATGAACTGTTGGGGGGGAACCATTATTCACCCTCATTCATGGATCAATATTACACGCATCCATCCAAATTGGGATCATTCCTCTCCCATAAATTTTCTCTATTATCCCATTCAAATGTTCTTCCTCTCCTTTTCCATGGAGTCTTGTTTGAAACCAAAGTTGTTATGCATATAATTGAGGAGAGAACCCAATGGAATTATGGTTGGGAAGATGTGGGGAGTTGTGGAATTGATACTAAAAAATGAAATGAATGGGATGGTTGTTAAAATTTTGGTGTGCTCATTTAACCATATATAATGTTACACCAATGTCACCCAACCATAGGAACTTACACGTACCACCCCCGAGCACAGTAACCTTTTCTTAGATAGATTATGACAAGTCCACTTTAGAGCCAATAGATAAATCCTATCACAATGGATAGCTTAACCAAAAATGTCAACACAACTGTGGAAACAACACAATACCAAGAGAGAGTACCTTAACCAAGGGAAGTGCACAAGAGAGAGATAACAAAAAGAATGAGCAATGGGAGACTTCATCACTGCAACTGTTGTGTCACCTTCCTTAGACTTGCACCTCCTTCTGCATTACCAATGAAACTGCTTCTCCTCATACTTGTGACCTAATTGAATGAGTGAGAGTGTGAAAATGAGGTAGTGCCTTACCTCTATTTATACAGGCCTGTCCAAGTGACTTTTCATGTGGGGCCAACTTATCTTTTTGGAGCCTTCTAATTCTTATTATTATTCTCCTTGGGCTGACTTCTCTTATAAGGTATTTCCACATATGTTGGACATGTGGCACGATTTCAAGTATCACCAAAGGAATCACATGTATTAGCAGTGAAGAGGATTTTCAGATATCTCAAAGGAACATAAGTGTTTGGATTATGGTATCCAAAAGGAAAGGATCTATCAATTATTGCCTACACAGATGCAGATTGGGCAGGTTGCATTGATAACCGACGAAGCACCAATGGAGCAACATTCTACTTGGGTGAGTGTTTAGTATCATGTCTAAGAAAGAAAAAATCATCAATATTTTTATCTACAGTCGAGGCAGAGTATATTGCAACAACAACATGTTGTACACAGGTTCTATGGATGAAACAAACTCTGGCAGATATATAGGTTGAGTATGATGAGCCCACTCCAATTTATTGTGATAATACAAGCACCATCAGTATCTCAAAGAACCCAGTGATGCACTCTAAGACGAAGAACATTCTAATCAAGTATCACTTTCTACGGGAACTGTTGTAGAAAAGAACATCCGAGTTGAATATGTGGGCACAAAAGAACAAGTGGAAGACATCTTTACAAAACCGCTTCCATAGGAATCCTTTGAGTATCTTCACCAGAGACTCGGAGTTATTTCTACTCCAAAATGAATTCTTTTGAATGCTTATCTTATATGTCTTAGATGTACACAAGGAAGCACCATAAAGAGGATAGTTCAGGTTGGGAGATCAGACGAGTCAGTTAGGGGGAGCAACCCTTAATGGAAATATATCTTTTCCATTGATGACAAAGGGGGATAGATTTATCAGATGCAGAGGACAAAAACTTAGTTCTAGGGGAGCGTTGGTCACAGAGATGCAAACATGGTTCCAGGGGGAGCATGAGTGATATGATTTCAGTATTGCATCAGAGTGTTTCCATCAATGCCAAAGGGGGAGATTGTTGATTAATTGGGTTGGTTGTCATTGATGTCAACCCTTGAAGAAAGTCTGGTAGCACAAAGGTTTGGGTAATGGACCCAGTTTTGTTTGATGTATAATGGTATGAGTTTTGATATATTTTCTAGATGGATATTACATGTCATTCCATTTTTGGTGGTATGTGGAACGTAACATAAACCCTCATGGTTTGAAAGTTATTGCCTTACGAAGTTGAAGGACCCTCATATGATTGGCTTGAAACCCCAAAAGGAAAATAAGTCAAAGTGTTTGCAAAGAATAAATTATTTAAACAATAAAGTGAAGTGACAAATTCAAAGAGGATTATTTAAATAATAAAGTGAAGTGACAAAATCAAAGAGGATTATTTAAATAATAAAGTGAAGTGACAAAGTCAAGGTGGATTATTTAAATAATAAAGTAAATGGAGAACTTTCTATTTATGGAAAGTGGTTATAAGAAGATTAACCCTAAAATGAGGAAAATGGGTTAAATGGCCAAGTGGCTATTGGATACATGGACAAGTGGAAAATTGGGAAAAGTGGGACATACGTGACTAGTGGCCAAGTGGATATTGGATAATTGGACAAAGTGGCCTAGAAGATGCTTCTAAGGAAGCTACTTGGATAGTATAAATAAGAGGCAAGGCTCTCTCATTTTAATTACACTTGAGCATATTGAGTATCTACAGGTGACTGAGCTAACCAAAGGATATCTATGTCAAATTTCAAAGGGAAGGTGAATTAAATAAGGCCTAAATTCAAGGGAGGATAAATTCTTTTGATGATGCTTTCTAAGGTATGTTATTTACAGGTCATCTCACCATTTTTGCAATAATTTGTTTTCTAAAATGATTCAAACCATGAAATTGGGAGGCCATTGATAAAATATATCCAAGTACCTTTGGTAGGAATTTTAGCTTGTGGGTCGTTGTATTTTTGGAGTTACACTTCGTGGAAAATAGGGTTTGTGGCTAGTCCTAAAACTAGTCTAAAACAAATGTTTCGGGTAAAAACGTCATAACTTCTTCATAACAAATCCAAATTCAGTAAGACCAATTGTGTTGGTTAGAGTACAATCTGTAGTATTCTGTGTAAAATTTTCATATCCATAAAATAAATATTTCGTGTAGGGCACGCTCTACAATTTTGCTCTCTAGAATAAGCTAGAATTCAACAAGGTATGCCATTTTTTCTATAACTCATTTTCTGATAGGTTACAAGTAGTGACACTTGAAGAAATTGCATGAAACAAACTGAAGAACATTGTGTACTATTTTCACATCTTTATTCATTACAAGTACATAGTTATGATTATTTCAAGTTAGGATTGTTGACTAATCCAAAACTAGTCATGTGAGACTAAAGTAAAGTTTGATGAAAATGCTAGTCTCTTGTTGTTAAAGTTAAGGAAGGTTTGCAGGTTGGTGCATGGTTGATGCACTTGTTTATCGTACAATTTTATTACAGGTTGTTTCGTACAGGTTGGTGCATGGTTGATGCACTTGTTTATGGTACATGTTGATTATAGGTTGAGGTACATGTTGTTTGGTGCAGGTTTATTGGTACATGTTTACATCAGTATATATCATAGTGATAGTGTGACAGTGGTTCCATCATTCTACTTATATGTCAGGGCAGTTGGACGGGGCAAGAACAGGTGGTTGTAGTCACCTTCCGATTGTGGTCAGAGAATACAAGGGGTTGCAATATCCTTCTAGTTGTAGCCAGAGAATTGGGGAGTTGGAGCTTCCCTCAGGTTGTAGCCTGAGAAACTAGGGGGTTGGAGCCTCCTTCCAATTATAGCTGGAAAACAAAGGAATTTGATGCTTCCAATGAATCTAATTCTTCAACACATATAAGAAAAAACATTATGTAGTTTTCTCTCGCTTTGAGTTTTCATGTAAAAACATTGGTGTACTCTGTATGTGTATGATTGTTAATTTGTCCATTGTTTACTTACTTTGCAAATATTTGATGATAATGCTACATTGATATAACACTTTCATTATATGGTTAAAAAGGATTAGATTTCTCTATTACTGATTCACCACCCCTCTCAGTAATCCAACACTCAATACCTTTATTTTCTTCTTTGTCTGATTTTCTACTAGAGCCTTAAACTCTTTAAATTTATCAATTACCTTAGATTTCTTTCTAAGAAAATAAATCGATTTGTTCCTTGAGAAATCATCTATGAATGAAACATAATACATATATTTACCTAGTGATGGAACATGCACAGGTCCAAACACATCAATGTGTATCAACTCTAAGATCCCCTTTGCTCTTGTAGCACCAGATATGAATCTTACTCAATTATGTTTACCATATATGCAATGTTCACAGAAATAAAAATCCAAAGTGCAATTAGACATACCTTCAACCATACCTTTACCGTGTAGTGTTCGAAGGCCCTTTTCTCCAATATGCTCCAGTCGTTTATGCCACAACATGGTCTTCTTTCCAAGGATAATATTGGTATTGTATTCTTTATTTCCCTGCTCAGGGACAACATAACTGTTACACCCATTAGTATAAGTGCTTCCCAACAACTTGTAGATATTTCCACACCGAACTCCCCTCATCAATACCATTTCTCCTCGTACCATCTTGCAAGTTCCCTTTCCCAATACAATATCCACTCCTGCATCATCCAACTTGCTTACAAATATTAGGCTCCTAGATAGTTTTGGAATGTGCAGAACCCCAAGGAGAGTTCTAATCCTTCCATATTTTAGCAACAACCTAACCCTTCCACGTCCCATGATTTTGGTTGTCGAGTCATCTCCTAGGAATACATCACCACTATCATATTTTTCATATTCACAGAACCACTCTATGTGAGGAGTCATATGATATGACACACCTGAGTCGATTAACCATACACCATGGTCTGCATGTGTACTTGTAGATGTCAGGTAAACATCACCTCCTTCTTCAGTGGAGGTTTTTGCCTCTATGGAGGAGGTATTATCAGATCCCTTTGGTTTATCAACCTTCTTAGACTTGCAATATTTCTTATAATGCCATGTTTTACCACACTTCCAACATTTCCTCAAAGATTTTCCTAGAGACTTAGATCTACCTATAGATTTAGATCTCCCTCCCCCAAAGACTTACCAGGATTCTTGTCTTGGGTACGACCTCTTACAAATAAAACATATGTGCTCTGACTATCCATGATTTTTCGCCTCATCTCTTCAGA
Source organism: Picea engelmannii (assembly GCA_009831015.1). Classification (NCBI taxonomy): domain Eukaryota; kingdom Viridiplantae; phylum Streptophyta; class Pinopsida; order Pinales; family Pinaceae; genus Picea; species Picea engelmannii. Next base: position 44,262 of record ML785553.1, read on the forward strand.
TAACAAGGATGAAACTGCATCCTCATACTTCAATGTAGATTGAGTGGTACTACCAATTGCTACAACCAAATTATCCCAAGAGTTTGGAAAACAACATAACAAACTAATACAATTATCTTCTTCTGCAATCATAATATTAACAGATACTAGTTGACTTACCAGAGTATTAAAGGAATTTAGATGTTATGTCACAGAATATCCATCTTCCATCCTAAGATGATACAACTTCTTTCGAAGAAACAACTTGTTTACAAGGGACTTTGATTGATACAAATTCCCTAACTTATCCCATAGTTCCTTTTCCGTAGATTCTCTCGAGACATTCAACAACACCGGATCTACCAGGTAGAGTCGAATAGTACTCCTTGCTCTTCTGTCCAACTTCTCCCAATCTTCCTTCGACATACCAATAGGTGGTGTACTAGTAGTTTGTGTACACATATAAGTTTTAAACCTGTGAAGTAAAGAAATGCATACAGATTCTTAAACAAAACATAAATTAATCAATGGTTCATACACATAGTACACAAATATTTACGCTAGAAACCCTTAACCGGGAGAAAACCATCCTTCCTTGGTGCCACACCTTTCAACTCTTGATTGTATTAATTTCACCATTCACCATACAAAATATATAATGTTTTAGGTATTTCGTAGCTACCAAAACCCTAATCCCTTAATCTGAGATTAATTTAGAAAACTGCTAAACATAGAAAAATATGCTAAAATAGAAAAAATAAATAAATCGAAGAGTTGCCCCGAACCCCTTTGGCTTCGAGCTAACACCCAGAGCCGACCGTTGCACATAACCAGGGGGGGCAAACATGCCCCCCTTGGGACCCCCAAGGAAAGCGCCCAATGCACACGACACAAAGAGCGAAGGAAGTTGGGATCGTCAGACGTAGTTGTCGAATCTGATGCACCCACACACACACATGAAAAGAATATAACACATACCCAACATATTACACATGTAATGGGAGTTGTAAATAGGTGAATGGAAAATATAGGAAGATATTATTGGTCAATTGTTAATAGGATATTTAGGGACCTATGGGGCACTAGTGACTATGTTATATGCTATTAGGGAGATGGAAACAAGAAGCTTTAGATGAATAGTTTTGTTGATGATGACTAGGAAAGTGACGTGGAAAATGAAAGGTCCACTAGTGCATATATATTTACATTGTTTGAAGGATAAGTGATTTGGAGGATAAAGAAGTAACGAGTAGTCTCCCATTATAGTTTTGAAGTGGAGTACAGTGCAACTTTTGAGGATTCTAAGGAAGCTATTTGGTTGCAATAGTTATGAAGAAATATTGGACTTGAACATGGATCAATGCCTATTTGTTGTGACAATCAAAGTGTGATTTATTTAGCAAATGATCCCAAGTTTCATCCATAGTCAAAGCATATCAGGGTGAGATTCCACTACATTAGAGAGGTGGTTCAGTTCAGTGAGGTAATTATACTCGAGGTTAGGACTTAGGATAATGTGACAAATTCTTTAACTAAGGTAGTGGACAAAAGGATTTTTTTTGGTTGTAGGGGAAAGGTGGGGATTAAACCTTGATATATGTAGCTTTAAAGTGGGATATTGTTAGGATATTTCTAATTACATCATTTGTGTAACTAGCAATTTTCATTTGTATCTGAAAAGTGTAAGGAAATCTTTGGATCACATTCTTGTGTCTTATATTAAAATTTGTTTCCCAATTGCATTCATAATTTTAGGGCAACAATGTTTATTTTTTTTACATTCTTTATAAAAGAAAAGAAAACAACAAGGAAAATAATGGTTTGTCCCCACACAAAGTTTTTTTTTTTTTTTTGTTGTTGTGTGCATTTCTTTACTATGGTTGTTTTATTATTTTGAATTTGATTTTTCTGTTGAAAATATTTGCATTGTATATTCTTCTTCAATTATTGCGGATTACTCTCAAGGCTTAACACTTTATATTAGTAAATCTACAATAGATCCCCTTGCATTTCCATTCTATCACCATGAGCGTATAGATGCACATCATAGGCAAGCATAACTATTATCTCTCCATTCCTCATTTTCTCATTTTCTCTATGGTTCCTCACCTTTGCTACCTACTTACATGTACATAATACATAATTGATAGACACTTCAAATACACTTTGCAATATCATCATCATCATGTATAAGTTGTTTGCTAAAAGGAGAAAATGTAACAACACAAACTATAATTTGTCCCACAATCATAATTAATCCTAAATGCATACATACGTGAATAATTTACTTACGTATAATATGATCCAATGTAAAGCATTTTGGAATAGTTACATTTACTTCCTATATTAATTTTCATTTATTTTTAATCTTCCAAGCCCTTATGGACCCTATGTTCTCCTCATTAAGGTCTTGTAGATGCCAATCCGCTCGTTTAACAACCCTTCTTATATGCCTTTAAATTAAAATTGACCCTTTTGTCATCTTGAGTTCTAATTTAAGGATTTACCCCATATACTTAAACATCTCTACATGGTTGACATATTCCTATTGTTCTCACGTGATGTGAATTGTGGTTTGTTAATACTTTAAGTGATCATTGTGGATTGGGATGAACCCTCGTTTTTCTTACATAGAAAGACATATATTTTCACTTTTTGTAAATCTTCCATTTGGGTATCTTTTAGGTATTTTTAAGGGTGGGTTTCTTTCTCGAACATAATATTTTCACAATCCTTACTCTTTAATCTTTATACATCTTCACAAAAGTCTTTATGAGAACTTTTTCCCTATAATATCTCCAACTAGATTGAAAAATTCCTGCATACATAGGTTGGGATGAAGTTGTAATATTATTGCATTATGGGTTTGGATAAACATTCTTGGTTTAGGGTTTTTTCTTCTAATTTTTTTACCTCCACACTAAAGTGATTTTGTTTCCTTATGATCAAAGTCTTGTTGTTGTTGGTTCATACTAACTCTTGTGGTATTCGATGAATTTTGTGAATTTTTTCATTTTATTTCTTTAAATTAATTAATGATTATAATTAATTAAATGAATTAAATGAATTAAATTATTTAATTATTAAATTAAGTAGGTTTTATCATTTATTTAATTATTTTTTTGATTTAAGAAATGCAACAATGAATAATTTTAAGTATTTCATTTGTTGTTAGGGTAGGTATGAATTTATGACAAATGATAAGGTAGATGGGAAATTGATGATGGGGGAGGGATTTGAGAGAAGAGGACAAGGAAGAGGAAATTGATGATGGGGGAGGGATTTGAGAGAAGAGGATAAGGAAGAGGGAGTTGGACTGGGAATAAAATGAAAAAGGATCTTTGGAGAGGAGGGGAAGGGAAAATCAGGGAGACGAGATAGGGTTGCAAAACTTTTGTGGGTTTTTACAAGTGGACTGGTGTTGCTGGGATTTTGGGCTCCGGGGCCAGGAAATATGATTTCCTAGAGTTAGGGAGTCGGAAAGGATATGTTTCTAGCTGGCTAGGAGGAAACAATTTAAGACAGTTTTAGTTTCAACATAACAAGACACTCAACAACAAGACAAAGGAAACATCAACAATCATGACAACCTTCTTCTTCAAAAGGTAAATTATAAATTTCTCTTTTGCTTGAATTAAATTTCACTATGTATTCATGAAATTACTTTCATGTAAATGAATATGGTTTTATTGTCTTGTTAAAACAAAGACAAATAACTTAGATTTCAGATTTCATGAAATTAGATTGTCAACCAGAATACAACTTCAAAGTTTAACTATGAAGTCCTAGGTAGGGCATTACATTTGGTATCATAGCCAAGTTTCAAAACTTGGACCAAGGCCTAGAGACCCTTAAGACAAAAAGTTTAGACATGTTGTCCTAACAATAACCATAAATTTAAACATCCTAGAAACCCTTTAAGTGCAACCTTAAACAATCATAATCAACTCACAAAGAACCAACCCATAATTGGAAACAATCCAAAACTAGAGATCACCATAAAACCCCAAACAATAATTCTAAAATAGATGAGAGTATAGTAGAAAATATTCCTAGAGACATGTTCCACCCTTCCTATCTTTAGGTTTAACCACCTATTTACTTGTAAGAACATCCACATGAGAAAAAACAAAAAAACAAAATTATAAAAGTTAGATAAATTATTTAAAGTTAAAAAAAAATAAAGTAATGAATATTAAAAAAAAATTGATTATATATATATATATATATATTATTTTAGAAATTATAAAAACATATATGAAAATAATAAGATTAAAAATAATAAATAAATAAATAACCTAACATAAAAGTAATAAACCAAAGCAAAAAATAAAAAGAAACAAAGATAAATTAAAATAATTTTGTACATCTTATCAACTCTTAGGAGAAGGTTGAAAAATATTATTCACAACCTATGGATGTAATGGAAATTTGAGATATTTTAGTGAGGAATTTGAGGATGAGCGACACATTCCATGAATTTCGTCAAACTTTTATGAGTAAACAAAAGAGATATGACTTGAATAGACTCTATATAGTAACCATGAATGGTCGCATCTTTGGACAAATTGTAAGTGTAGCAGAAAGATACCTAACATTATAGGCTCTTATAGGAGCGGACAAACTTCACAGCGGAATAGTTGGGTTTAATTCCATGTGGAGGAAGAAACTATGTATAGATGATTTTATTTTATATTTAGAAGTAATTCAAATAAATAAATATTAATCATAATAATAATAATAATTTATTTTTAAGGTCATGGTTAAACTACATTAAATTGGGGTATGAGATTTTCTTGTTTGTGGGATAAGGGACTCTCTTTCGTCCAACGATTTGATTGGTAAAGTTTACGGAGGTATACATACCCTACCCCTCTCTGGATTTGAACTTTTGACCTCTTAAGTGGAAACACATGTTCTTAACCATTAGGCCCACTCAGGCTATATACTTAAACAAATAAAATAAAATAACAACAAATTCTAAATTTTATTTTGAGCATGGAGGGGCTGCGATGCCTGACTTTGTGGTTGATCATGGTGGTCGAGCCCTACCCCCAACCTAACTCATACCACACTGCAAAAATAAATAAATGTATATAAATATAAAAGAAAGAATTACATTTGGTATTAGAGCGGGGATTTGCACATCCATACCCCAAAGCCTGAACAATGAAGTCGATGAGTAGGCGGTCATTGCTGAACTTGGCAGTGGTACGGATGAAGTAATGACATTGGAATTTGGAAGGGAGATGGGGTTGTAGAGCTCTTGGTCATGGCCACAAAATGAGAGCTTAACCAGGGCCAAGCGCCCACTGAGACTAGCCATGGGTTGTACCTCTCCCTTACAAACCTAGTCGCTGCCACAATCCAACGCTGAAAACAAATATAAAATGGGTTGTGCCGCTCACACCAGGTTGATACCCTCAAGCCAAGACTGCACCTAAACTCTCTCTCTCTCACACACACCTTCGCGTGCAAACAAACCAGGGAATTAGGTAAATGACAGAGGGATATGAAAGCTTAGGGTTAAATTATTGTTAATATTTTATCGCAGGAAACATAAGGGGTGGTCACGTGGGCCTCATGCAAGGCCCCGCATTGCCTACCCACTCCATATATTTGACTTGAATATCTAAATTTAATTTCAATTTTAAAATTTCAATTATAATGTTTATTTTTTTTATTTTTTATTTTTATTTATTTTTTCATATATACAATATGTATGGTTATTTANTTTTTAATAAAGGGTTTGCATATATATTTAATTTATTCATAAGAATTATAATTATATTTTAATGGAAGATTGATTAACCAATTAATGTTGATTAATTAATTAAAGATAATTGATCTATGAAAATTAATTCTAATGATTAATAAATTGCTAATTTATGAGATTAAGGGGATTATAATTAATATTATAAGGGTGATTAATATGAGTGCCACATATTGATACAAGGAAGGGTTAGATGCTTGATTAAACATGTAAGTTAAAGTAATTGATGAGTTCAGTGTAGCGCTAGCATAGCTAGCAAGGTGAGAGAGTTGTTAGGATGCCTGAATGACATTACCAAGCTTAGAGGTTTTGACCTTGACCTTTAACCACTTATCTTATGAGAGTAATGTTTGTTTACAGACAAGTAAAACAAAATTATGCCTAACCCTAAGTTTGCAAGTATAAGTTTGAGTAAAACATTAAATGCCATAAACCCTTTTCTAATAAGCATTTGGTTGGATGTAGACTCAATTATTCAATATGGTTAAGACTCGGGGAAATTGAGGCCGAGGGGCATCATCGTAAGGACCACCAACATCGGCTCTACGACCGCCATTATCTGAATTAACTCTCATATTGCACTCCTTATAGGTTATTAATGATACTTAAAGGGACACCAGTCAGCTGAAGTGGAAGTGGAGCCCCCACCATATGGAGTAGGTAACCTAGAAGGGTCGAGGGAATCAGAGAAAGGACCTACACCAGGGGACATCACTAGAGAACTACAAAAAATCAAAATCCTAGAGTTTGTTGGAGTCTTGCAAGTGAACATGCAGAGGCATGGTTGGAAGGAACGATGAAATGTTTCTCCTTGAGAGACTATGCTTCCACATCAAAGACGAAGATAACAATCTTTCAATTGAGAGACAATGCCTTGAACTGGTGGGTTAACCTAGAGAGACAATTTCACCTTACTCCAAAAACCATATCTTGGTAGATTTTTGAGGAAAGGTTTCAGAGAAAGTATTTTCTGGCTTATTATGAGGAACAAAAGGTACGAGCATTTCATGCTCCAATTCAGTAGAACAAAATTGTTGAAGAGTAAGAAATCAGGTTCATGGAGTTAGTAAAGTACGTCTCATACATGGATACTGATCAATGACAAGTAGAACATTTTGTATATGGGTTAAACCCTAAGATAAGGACCATGGTATAGATTTGGAAACCATATTCAGTGTCCCAAGCAGTTGAAAGTGCTCATTACACATAAGAGCATATGAATTTAAATCGAGGAATGAGGTCAACTATTCCAAGAAGCTTGGATTCGTGGGGAAGGACCCTAGGACCTTCTTCAGGGGAGGAATCTCTAGGCCACCTCCTTATGGAAATAGAGTTGCACCTAGAGCAGTTGCAACATGTATTTCAATGGCAGCAAGTGCAACATAACACTCATCATCAATGATGCAGGCAAGTCCACGACCTTCTTAAGGAGAAGTTAGTAGGGAAGGGGTTCTAGGGGAAGGAACTCATTTCATAGGCCTTCATAGGGAAATGTATAGGTCCCACCTCATGTTACCATTGGGGGTGCGAAGGAGCTCATTACCAACGTGACTTCCCACAGTTACAAACAAGATTTGAGCATAGAGAGGGAAAGGCCCCAATGTGAAAAGCAACTAGTAGCCACCAGATTTATGCAGTGGTTAATAACCATCCGAAAAAACATCAATCCACTATGGTGGATTCGTCAGGTACGCTAAATCACATCAATGCTAATTTTTTTTTTATTATGGTGCTACAAATAGTTTCATTTCACCTTATACATTAAAAAAGTGTGGGTTGGAAGCCTACGCACACAATGAATTTAAACAAGTCGAGATGGCTTCAGAGGAAAAACAAGCGGTAGGACCTCACGTTGATAATTATCTTGTAGACCTAGGATTATGTACTACTAGGTTTAAGGTGTAAGTCGCTACCCTAGGGACATATGATCTAATCATTGGGATGGATTGGTTAGAATCCCATCGAGCCGTGGTAGATTGTTTTGCGAAGAGGGTGCTTTGCGTTGATGATGAAGGAAGGTTAGTAGAGATCCATGGTATACAGAGGAAGGTGTCTCTACGCTTTGTCTCGAAAATGAAGGTTAAACATTGCATGAGGCAAGGTTGTCAATTTTATGTGGTGGAAGCAGTTAATGAAGGGAAGGCACCATCTATAGATCAGTATCCAATATTGTTGGAATTCAAGGATGTTTTTCCGAAAGAGTTTCTAGGGTTGCCTCTTGAGAGGGAGCTTGATTTCACCATCGAGCTAAAACCTAGTGTGGAGTTAATTTCCAAGACACCGTATAGTATGACAGATCCATTAATTTGTGAGTTGTAGATGTAGTTGAAGGAACTACTTGACTTAGGGCTGATAAGGCCCAATGTTTCACCTTGGGGTGCACCAGTAATATTTATCAAGAAGAAGGATGGTTCCTTGCGAATGTGTATAGATTACAAGGACTTGAACTGTGCTACAGTGAAGAATAGGTACCCAATACCACATATATATGATCTCTTTGATCAGATGAAAGGGACAACGATTTTCTCAAAATTTTATCTTTGATCAAGGTATCACCAATTAAGGATTAAGGAAGGCAATATTATTGAAACTTCGTTTCAAACTCGGTTTGGACATTACGAGTTCATTGTAGTGCATTTTGGTTTGACTGATGCACCGATGGTATTCATGAGCCTCATGAATGGTGTATTCCTAAAGTACTTAGACCTCTTTGTGCAGGTCTTTCATGATGATATCCTCATCTATTCCAAGAATGAAAGAGAACATTATAAACAATTGCGAGTGTTGTTGTCATGTCTTAGAGAGACAAGTTGTTTGGAAGTTGTCAAAGTGCTCTTTATTCCAGAAAGAGATCCACTATCTAGGTCATATCATTTTAGGTGAAGGAATTTCTATGGACTTGGAAAAGGTGAAGGCCATAATGGATTGGCCAGTGCCAAGGAATGCTCATGAGCTGAGAAGCTTGATGGGGCTAGCTGGTTATTATCAAAGGTTTGTGGAAGGGTTCTCGAAGATAGAGAAACCCATCACCACCTTGCAGTTCAAGGGGGTCAGGTATGAGTGGACAAATGAGTGCGATATTGCATTCATAGATCTTAAGAGGTTAGTAACCAGTGCGCTAATTCTAAGAGTGCCAGATATGGGAAAAGACTGCATAGTATGCATAGATTCCTCGAAGCAAGGATTTGTGGACAAGAAAAATAATAATAAATAATAGCATAAAATAATATACCATTGAATAATAACATAAATAATAACAAATGTATGTATATCTTGTAGGGTCTTGGAGTAGTTTCAACTACTATGAAATTTTCATCTTTGGCTCCCTTCAAAATGATGTTAGTTGAATTAGTTACTAACACTTAATCAAATCCCTGATCAATATACCATTGAAAAGTATTAAACCCTTTTAATTTCAAACTAATTACAAGCTCTCTCCATAAAATTACTCTCATTTGCATTGACGTATTTGCATGATAATAATAATAATAATTTATTTTGTAAGGTTAAGACCTAGCGACACACCAAATTGATGTATGAGACCCCTTTGTTTGTGGGACAAGGGAGCGCTTCCCTATAACAATTTTACTTCTTAATCTATGAAAATATAATGATACATTTTTATATTATTTATTGTATTTTCAAGATTACAAGATGTTAAAAGCCAATAGTAATACCTTGGGTATATTCAACATAGTGACTCCTAAAGATGTTAACAATGTCTCCAACATATGTGCCCATGTTAAATGTATTTGCATTGAGGTCAAACAAACTTTGAGGCTCAGTAAGTGAGGATCATGTTCAACATAACTCTTGGATTATGAGCACATTGCCTTTTGATGTAGATTTTATCTCAACCACATACATGGGGTAGTGTCATGTTTGCGCACAAAGTTGTTCCATGTTTGCCATGTGTTTCTAAAGCAAAGAATCGGATACCCTCATAGTGGAAAGATTCAAAATTAGATAACTATTGAGGAACACAACCAAAGACCTCAATTAATAACACTCTTGTTGTTTCAACAATATATCGTATTCCATTTTCAAAGAAATGCAACAACAATACTAATAGAATCATGATTTACAATACAAATCCCCACCAATCTTAGTGTAAAAAGATTACAATTGTAAGAGAGGACGAAGATGTGATTCAAACTCAAGTTAAAAAAAAGCCATTCTCATATTGTATTTTGTTTTTTAATGTATAAAGAATAATAATTTTCCTTTAATAGGGGTGGTGTAAAAAAATTCATTTTGTAAGAGAGGATAGATATCTGATTCAAACTCAAGATAAGAAAAAAAACCATTTTCATATTGTATTTTGTTTTTTTAAAAGCCAATCTCATATTATTCTCATTTTGTATTTTGTTTTTTAATGTATAAAAAATAATAATTTTCATTTAATAAGGATGGTGTAAAAAAATTCATTTTGTAAGAGAGGATGAATATGTGATTCAAACTCAAGATAAGAAAAAAAAACATTTTTATCTTGTATTTTGTTTTTGTTTTTTATGTATAAAAAATAATAATTTCCATTTAATAGGGAATTAGTTGAGTCCATTTTATCCCACATTTATGTATTTTTCCGTAAGTGGTAATTCCTTGTAGATTCATGATTCCTTGTAGGGTTCATGATCTTGAGACAAGATCATTGTGATGTAAAATGTGACAACCACCATGAATGATTAGGTCACATTGGGTGCTAAGGTTATCAATTATTGCATTTGTGTTGAGATGATGCAACTCGTCATCCTAAAACAAACAAGAAGGTAGTGATTATGAGACCCAAAATCATTATGATAAATTTGACCACAATGCATAGAAATGTTGAGGGTTCACCTTTTTGTAATGCTCATCCTCATCCTTCCAAGTTCTGTCCATGTCAAGGATATCTTGACATGTGTTTTTTTTTAATGGATAACATTGTAACTATGTGAATAAGTAAAAGACACCACATCAATTTAGTTATACACGAGTTGGAAGGAAATATTTTTTTAAAAGTAGATGAGGAGGTGCTTTAACAAACTATAAAACATTGAAGTTTTAGTCAAAGTTACTTAGGTTCACATTTAAAAGAAATTTAGTGTTAAGCATCCTTGAAGGTGCCTTATCAATATCACTTGATATTCTAACTAACATAGCTTAGCAAATATCCCTTGATTTTTTCTTATGTTCTTAGTGACTTAGTTGACCTCGAAGTTACTATATATCCATCTTGATATTCTAATCGGGGTAGTTAACCTAGTAGTTAGCAAATATCCATCTTTAATTTGGGTGTACTAACATATTTTCATTTCATTGTTTATATTCTTCTCTTTTTTGGTTGATGTAAATATTTTTTTTTATAAAAGTATTTGAGTGTACTAACTTATTTTCATTCCATTGTATATATTCTTCTCTCTTTTTGGTTGATATAAATAATTTTTTATATAAAAGTATTTTAAAAAAATATGTGTTTTGTCTTCATGTGTTTAATGAATGGAGTTTTTATAGATTAATTCGATAAGTTCATCGTCATAGTTTTGGACGACATCCATATTTACTCAAAGTCTGGAGAAGAGCATGGGAAACTCTTGAAGATGGTATTGTAGATATTGAGGGAGCATCAACTTTATGAAAATTTGAGCAAGTGTTCATTTTATCAGTGACAAATTCATTACTTGGGTCATATCATTTTAGAGGAAGGAATAGGTGTGGATCCAATGAAGATAAAATCCATTTAGGAATGGCCAACACCAAGAAATTACGCAGAAGTGAGATCCTTTATGGGACTAGCAGGGTACTACAAAAGGATTATTGAAGTATTCTCAAAGATTGTGCATCCAATTACATCCCTGCAAAAGAAAGGTGTGCGACTTGAGTGGACTTCGGACTGTGCAAGGAGTTTTCAGCACTTGAAGACTTTGTTGATAAGTGCACCAATTTTTTAGAATTGTTGATCCAGTTGCAGATTTTATTGTGTGAAAGGATGCATGCAAGAAAGGATTCAGTGGAGTCTTGAGTCAGAATGGGCATGTGGTATGCTACGCATCAAGGAAGTTGAAGGAGCATGAAAGGCTTTATGCTACTCATGATTTATAATTGGAATCTATAGTGCATGCCTTGAATATGTGGCAACATTATCTCATGGGTAAAAGATTTGAGTTGAGAACAAACCATTGTGGTCTGAAGTATTTGTTTGGAAAGCCAAGTTTAAATACCACACAAAGAAGGTGGTTAGAGTTCCTCAATGAGTAAGACTTTGACATAAATCTTATCAGAGGAAAAGAAAACGAGGTGGCTGACACACATAGCAGGAGGATGCATGAGATGAATGTTACAACCATTAGCATGTACCAGACATATTCGTGCGACAAAATTTTGGAAGTTTCCAAATCAGATCTGCGCTATGTAGACATAAAGGTGAACTTACATCAAGGTATGTCGCGGCATAATTTGGAAGGTTATGAGTTGAGAGAGGATGAGATCCTCATGTATAGATGCAAAATCTATGTTCCAAACGATCAGGAGTTGAAAATCATGATATTGTTAGAGATGCATAAGGTTCCTTATGTTGGACATCTGAGCTACCAAATGACTATTGTCACAGTAAAAAAACAATACTATTGGCCAGGTATGAAAAATGAAGTAGTTGATTTTATTGTTATATGCCTTGAATGTCAGAAGGTCAAGGATGAGCACAAACATCCAACTGGTTTGCTACAACCTTTTCCCATACCTTAGTGGAAGTGGTAAGTTGTAACTATGGATTTCATTACCAGTTTCCTAGGACTTCTAAGAAACATGATTATATTATGGTAGTGGTGGACAAGCTTACTAAATCTACCCATTTTATTCCAGTGAAGTCAGTGCACAAAGCCGCTAACATTGTTGAAATAGACATGCAAGAAATAACTAAACTGCATGGTGTACCCAAGACAATTGTGTCTTACAAGGATTCCAAGTTCACATCGAACTTTTGGAAAGGGATATTCAAAGGATTTGGGACAAATCTAAACTTTATCATAGCATATCACCTTGAGTCAGATGGACAAATAGAGAGGGTAAACTGGGTGATCGAAGATATGCTTAAGATGTATGTGATGGATAAACCATCAAAATGGGAAGACTACCTTCACTTGGTAGAGTTTTCTTATAACAATGGGTATCATGCATCTTTAAAGATGATTTGATTCTAGGAATTTTATGGTAGAAAGTGCAACATGCTAGTGAGTTGGGACAACCCAGCTAACTGCACAGTAGTTAGGTTAGATCTGCTCTGGGAAATGGAATATAAGGTGGTGAAGATAAGGGAAAATTTAAATGCTGCCCAGGACAAACAAAAAAAATTGTGCAGATAAATATAGAACCCACCAAGAGTTTAAAGTGGGGGATCACGTATTCTTGAAAGTAGAATCAAGATGTAGTTCCCTAAGGTTTGGGAAATTCTCTAATTTATAAGCGTGTTATTGTGGGCCATTTAAAATCCTATGGATTGGTCATGTCATGTATATGATTGCATTGCCTACATCCTTGTGTATTCATAATGTTTTCCATGTGTCATTGCTTAGTAAGTATGTACCTAATGCTAATCATGTCATTGATTGGAATGTGATTCAGGTCGATCGAGAATGCAATTTTCAAGTGCGATCGGTTTTCATATTGGACTGGAAAGTCAAGCAACTCTGGAATCGAGCCATGGAGTTGGTAAAGGTCCAATGGATGTGGTACGGTCCTTAGGATGCAACTTGGGAGCGCACAAATTCTATGCGAGTAGAGTATCCTCATCTTTTTGAAATTTTTTGAATTTTTGTATGTATATGTGTATTTAATGCACTGAAGATAGTGCATAAATAAGGGAGAGGGGAATGTAATGTCCCTAATCAGAACCCCATGTGTAGTTGCGCATATAGGCTAGTGAGCCTTTTTGTTTTTTCACACACCTGGGTAGTGCACAATGTAATGATCCATATAGGTCAGCGAGGTGTTGACAATAAGTGTCAATGTAATGTACATATAGGCTGCTGAGTTGTGATACCAAGTTTTGGTACTGCGCGCACTTGTAGAGTGCGCGAGGTTTGTTATTAAAGAAAAGGTGTGCACATTCCATAGCATTGCGAGTGGATTGCACATCAAGGGAGGGTGCACATATTCCACAGTGTTGCACACACAAAGTAAGTGTGCGAGAATGATTGTGATATATATATATATATATATATATATATATATATATATATATATATATATATATATATATATATATATATATATATATATATATATATTACATTTTTTTATCATTAATAATATGTTATGGGTTTTTTTATTATATAAATAGCCATTATAATGTAAATGATAAGTCTATGATAAGTCATAACCTTTGTAAAGAACATGACTTATCACTTATCATTCCCCATGTGTATTTATATACACCTATTGTATTTCATATGATGTCAAGTAAATATGTAAAATCAATAGTAAATAAATATTATTTATTATGGAAATACATAATTATGTTTTGTATTCATGATATTCTCATGAAGTGGACCACCATATCCACTTCATTTGGTATCAGAGCAAGTCTCGATCCGACTTTTGGCCACAAAATTTCAAAGTTTCTCTAATCTATCCAGGTCTTTGACCAGGTTAGGGCATTTTTCCATTAAAAAATAAAAATCATCAGAAATTACCATTGAAGAAATAATCTTTTAGTTGCAAGAAAATTAGAAGAAGATAGTACCGGATATCAAGAAGAAGAAAATTAAAATAATAATAATAATAATAAATAAAGGAAAAAAAGGATAAGAAAAAAAATAAAGAAAAATTAAAAAAACACAAAGGACATTTTAAAAGAAAAAGTTCTAAAGAAGAAAGAAGAGTAAATTATGATTCTACTCTCGACGCTTTATAGGCCCATGGTTTTGGAAAACCATTGGCCCATGGTATTTCCCTACCATATTAAAAAAGAATTTACAGTGGTAACTTTTTACAACTCTTTTACACCAAGGAAGCCAAAATAAAAAGTCAATGAACTAAGTAGTTTGAAGTAATATTAATTCAACCCCAATTAACTTGTGTAAATGATATTTATAAAGGAAAAGTAAGAAGAGAGGGTATTAAAAGAAAGAGATATTTTTTCATAAGTTACAAAGTTATTTTAAATAAAAAGTGAAAAGGTTTAAAAGATAAAGAGAATTATTAAAGTTGCTTAATACCTTTTATTAAATTGGAAGGCAACTAAAAAAGAAAACCGCGAACAATGAATTCAATATATAAATCTAAATTTTGTACTAAATGCCCTTTTTGTGAAATGGAGTTTGAGTATATGAATTTTTTTAAAAATCACAATCATTTTTGTTGAATTTGTGGGAAATCATTTATTATGGAAGAGTATCGAGATAAATCACAAAGGAAATCACTAATATTAAAAGGCAAACTAGGAAATTACAAAGACATGAATAGAAAATTAAAGTTGGAAATTCATATGGAAAAATATTTTAATGGGTTAACAAAGAAAAATAATATTTACTTCAAAGAGAGAAATCATGAACTCATCACACAAATTGAAGAACTAAAAACCAAAGAACAAAAAATGGACAAAGACTTACTAGAACGAGACGAAGAAATATCACGATTAAAAAATCATAATCAAGATTTACTAGTAAAAATCAAGAAGTCAAAAGACAAGAAACAAGTGAATAAAAATTCAGAACAAGAAAATCAAGGTCTCAAAGAGAAATTGACCAAAAAAGAGGAAGAAAGCACCTGCCTAAGGAACATTAACCATAAATTGATTGAACAAATTAAAAAGTTGAAAGATGAAAAGCCAGAGAATCAAGATATTATAAGTAAAGTCGAAAAATTAGATAATGAGGAAGAGATTTTATGTATAAGGGCTCATAATCGAAGTTTACTCACACAAATTAAAAAGTTAAAGAGTGATAAGAAGTCACTACCGAACGAATTAGATTAACTTATCAACAAAGAAACATTGGTTGATAAAGAGACAATAACTGAACCTACGGAACTAGATAATTCTTTAGATGTAAACATCCCAATTATGGATAAAGGAATTAATGTGGACCCAATCAACCTTACAACTCAAAATGATGCAAATCCAACTAATCTAAAGAGGTCTTCAAATGTCAAAGTATAAAAACAAGCCAGGGGTACGAAGAAGATTCAATTCCAAAATTTAATCAAGAAAAAGCTACAAGTATAAGAAGTAAAGATCAAGTTGCAAGGATGCTTTATCGACATCCTAATCACAAAAATTGATACTTCAACCAATCAATGTATTAATAGAAACAAATTATCGATATTACGAAGAATATTAATTCCACTACAAGTGGTGGTTAAAGTAGAAGCTATCATGAGATTCGAAATACATAAAGTTTTTTCCAAGAACCCTATAAACACACAGTTTCCCAGAAGATTGAATTAGGGTGGGAAGACTCCTTTACAATTCAACAGTTCTGCTCAGTGCTTAAAGGATTTTATCATCTCAGGTCCTCAATGATTACTAACTCAAGAATGAAGAATCAAGAGACAACATTATAAGTCATATCAAGAGATAAGTCTTCTATAACTATGCTTTGAGGACAAAACATTTTTAAGGGGGGAAGACTTGTAATATACCTAAAAGTATATTACATTTTTTATCATTTAATAATATGTTATAGATTTTTATTATGTAAATAGACATTATAATGTAAATGATAAGTCTATGATAAGTCATGACATTTTTTCTATGATACGCCATTACCTTTGGAAAGAACATGACTTATCATTCCCCACATGTATTTATATACACATATTGTATTTCATATGATGTCTAGTAAATATGTAAAATGAATAGTAAATAAATAGTATTTATTATGGAAATATGGAATGATGTTTTGTATTCATGATGTTCTCATGAAGTGGACCACCAAATCCAATTTAATATGTGTGTGTGTGTGTGTGTTTTGAGGCTGGAGAGTATGTGCGACTATTGGGCTGGTGAGATGGGACACAAATAGGCCAGCACACCTATTCTTGTAAAGTGTACCAAACTTAAGTTATTAATATATTACATCACTATGCGTAGACTAAATCAGATGAAAAAATATGGGGGACTGACTGCACCGAAAAAGGGAAAANTATATTATTTATCATAAGTTCCTGAGGAATGGGAATGAGCCATCAAGTGGATAAATTTAGTTTTGAAGGTGACAAGTGTCAAGTTGAAGGCATGCAATATATATTGTTAGTCTTAGTGTAATTGGGGGAGAGGTCACTCATTCGAAAACACTTCAGAAAAAATTTCCTCTATGAAGGAATATGTATTTTGGTGTAACTTGTTGTCATTTTTATTAACCATGTGCTTAGGAAAATATTGGAATGATTGAAGAAGTGGGTTGACAAGCCCGTAACTTTTCCAAGAGGCAGTTTTTCAGGCCCATGAGAAATCTTTCCAAGTGAGAGATTGGCTGGGAATTGTTCCCTAGTGCACTAGGCATTAATTGCAATTCTCTGAGACTTCTTGATATGGCCCGTTGTTGAAGCCCTGGAAAGGAAGTGGGGCAACCAAAGGACTGTTGAGCAGAGAAGGGGCACACTTCCTAGGGTGGGAAAAGCATGTAGGGAATGAGGGACTGTATACTAGTTGCAGTAGTCGACACCTTGGATTGAGAAATTTCACGATTTGTTAGACCATATATTGGCACTATGAATCATTTTTCCCTAGTGGAGTTTGAGCCCCATCTCGAGGGTGACCTGTTGTTGAAAGATTATGAGAAACAACGTCTATGGTTGGGAAGAACATCTGAGTCATGTGTGCAGTTGGTTCCTTTTCATAAAAAAATAAGTGTTCTTATGTACTTGTTTGTTTAATGTGTGCTTATTCATTTGTATATGTTATAATCTATTACTTGTATAGTGTTGCATACGAATAATGATTGTTATTTTGTTAATGTTTTCTATTTTGTAAGTGTGAGGTGAGTATTTAGTGTAGTATTCATATATGTTGAGAATGTTATTTGATGAGTAACTTTTGTTAAGATAATGTTGGTAAATGGTCAAGAGCTTCCTGAGGGAGGCTAGAGATACTTTGTGCATGAAAAATGGATTGTGTGCACAAGTGATTGGTTTCACTATGTGCGTTGGAACGTAGTCTGTGTGCTCAGGAAAGCAAGACCTGCAAGCGGAATAAGAACATTTATGTACATTGTGGTATTCAGATGCTTCATATGGTTATGTGCGTAATAGTTTCCTCATGTTTGGAGTGATCTTATGTTCTGTAATGTCAGTGTGTTCAATATGCTTGAGTGTACAATTTTATCTCAAGTTACTTTCATTGTTATAATCTGTATAAACAAGAGGAATTGTGGTGTAGCGTGAACCCGTTTGGGTTGTGCCCACTTCCTTGAGTGATTCCACATAGTTTAATGTTAATTGTGCAATAGACTTTTTGATGTATCGTTGCTGAGCAGTAAGCTAATAATGTTACCTTATAGTGTCAGAGCTGCAGTTGGGAGGATTTGTGTGACGGGTCCCAACGTGGGTGGTTGGGGACGTTACAACTATCCATTAGAAATATACAAATGTAATTAAAAAAATTAATTAAATACCACAAAAACATTTCACGGATGATGATCCCTGTATGCTCGAGGGAGAGATAGGCCCTATAACCAATTCATTATGTAAGATTAATAAGAAGACACATGTGAGTAAATGAAGAGGAGAATTTAATTATACATTCAAGATTAAAATAGCAATTGAAGAAAACATGCATTGCAACATCATTTGGGAATCATAATTACTAAGACACCACATGCAAAATTTGAAGTTTAAAGTATCAAAGCATATCCAAATATCCAATAAGCAATAGGGATAGGGAGAGCAACCCAATGTTTACAAACAAGATCAATTGCAATTTATCAGAATCACAAGAAGGAAATGAAAAAAAAAAATCCTTGCATGTGTTAACTTGGCTAAAAGAGTGTTGAAATTGCTAAATATTTTTACTAAAACGTATGCACAAATAAAATTGCATGAAGCATGTATTATATTTATGATTTGATTACAACTAACTACCATCACCCATGAAAAAAATAATAAATTTCTTATCAACCAAACATAAAATAATAAATTTCTTATCAACCAGACACCTAACTAGTGAAAGAAGCAAAATGAAAGAGTACACCAAATTCTTTCTATGTCATGATCTCGAGTTAGTAAGAGCATGTAACAACAGGATTTGGAGGAGTATCATTTGATCACGAGGAGACAAAATCACTTAGGTTTGGAGGTAAACAAGAAAAATAAGGAACCCCAAATTAAGAATGTTCATCATAAACTATCATGCACTAATATCACAACTTCGTCCCAATTCGTGCAAGCAGGGATTTTCCAAACTAAGGATATCGAGGGGAAAAAGTACTTGTAGGGTTTTGTCTAGTTGTATAAAATATTAAAGAGTACGGATTATGAAAAAATTGTGTCTGAAAAATAAATCTGTCCTTTAGAATACCTAAGGATCGCTTAAAGGGGGAATCTACAACAAATAAGAATGCATGTCTTTCTATGCACGGAAAACTAAGGTTCATGTCAATAAGCATGGGTCACATAAATTCTTTGGAAACCACACTTTATGTTGCATAGCAATAGTGAGAATATGTGAACTACGTAGAGATGTTAAAATCCATGGTGCTAATTCAGAAATTAAAGATAAATTTGACAAAAGGGTCAATTTTGATTGGAATCCAAAAAAGAAATAGGTATGAAATGTATAGGGTTTTATTTAATAATTTTATGTTACAATGCATATGTTTATGGGATATTAAAGAATATCTATGTTTTTGTTTATACTTCTTATTTTTT
Source organism: Picea engelmannii (assembly GCA_009831015.1). NCBI lineage: Eukaryota > Viridiplantae > Streptophyta > Pinopsida > Pinales > Pinaceae > Picea > Picea engelmannii. Next base: position 63,856 of record ML785553.1, read on the forward strand.
TTAAAATATTCCTTCTTAATATATCTTTCCAAATAGTATATCCATTTTTATTTATTTTTACGTAAACGGTTATAGTTTATATTAGAGGGGTGGCAAAGCCACAGATTCGGTTACAAAATGGCCTCGAATGTCTTTGGGCCTACATTCCTGATTACATACTTCTTTGAAGCTATACCTATGAACTGATCTAGCTCCCTTGCTGCTTAACATACTGCTTATTTACAGCAATGGCTACAATACAAAATGCCAGAATGCTGGTAGAGCCTGCTTACATTTACATTACAAAGGGAGATTACTTCTTGTCTTCCTGGCTCCAGTTGCTGTTTAGTTGGGCCATCTTGGCCTCCAGCTGTTCCATCCTCTCATCAAATTCTTGCTGTGGGTTTTTCATCTCTTTGTGGAGTTTGTCCAGCTCCTCCGCAAAGCCATTTTTGGTCATGGTGATGTCAGATTCGAGTTGTTCCAGCCTGCGTCCAGCCTCCACGTCCAAGTTCTCTAAAAATCTAACTGGTGCTGGAGAAGCTGCTGCAAATTTGCTAGAGCTTTGTCCATTTCCTTCAGGCGCTCCTCCGTGCTCAACTTCCCTTTTGAAGAAGACGCCATCTCCCTCCGAGCTCTCACCGCGGGCGTCCTGCCTTGCTTACTCTGATGCTTCACCTTCTCTGGATTTCTAAACGTCTTGCAGATCTTTGCTTGAGCAGGGATGAGAGGGCAACGACCTCCCTTTATTTCCTTCTCACTCGTTTTCATTATTGCCTTTGGATTCTGGCCGTGGTCGTGCGGATCTCTTGTCTCCACCGAATCTAGGGCCCCATTCCTCATAGTACTGAGCCTGGCCTTCCGTCCAACCAAAACTTCTGCCCCTGTCTGCCTTTGAGATTCGCCTGAATCCCCTGCTCCTGCGCGATCTAGCATTTGGAAGAGTGTCGTGGGTTCATGGGATCTCCACATTATTCATAATTCCTTTTACTGACAGCACCCCAATCTCCAATAACACGCCTTTGTTGGCTTCTTTATCAGCCATTCGGTTGAGATCCCTTAATACATGATAGAATTGACAGGAGTTCAAATTCCTTAAGAGGAGGCGAATTTTATCAAGGAGATTGTTGAGCTTAGTGCTTTGAGTTGTGGAGTGTTTGATCATGGCCTGTATAATTATTCTGGAATCGCCTATGATTGTCAAGTCCCGGGTTCTGAGTTTTATTGCCAGGTGCAAACCTTGCCAGAGAGCTAATGCCTCAGCTCTATTGTTGGACTCTATACCGAGACCGATAACAAATTGCATTACTATGTCTTCTTGGGGATTTTCAATGATGCCCCCTCCTCCAACCTGGCCTGGGTTTCCTTTCGAGGCCCCATAAAAGAAGAGGATAGGTGTTTTAATATTACTTTTCCATTCGGCAAATTCATTTTCGCTTTTTCTGATCTCCCAGCTTTCTTGGATTGGATGACTTCCTTTTTTGCTTTCTAATCCTGGTATATTGAACTGGGCTATCCAACTCCCCTGTTCTTCGTCCAACTTGTGTAGCTTTACTGTGGAGCAAAGGTGAGCAGCTGATTCCCCCAGCATAGCTTGAATTTTAGTGGCAATTCTAACTTCACTTAATTTACTTTCTCTAAATATTCTATGATTTCTCTCTAACCAGAGATTCCATAGGACAAACTTTGGAAGTAATCCCCATATCAAGAGAGTTTGGTTTCTTTTCTTGTCGGCAAAGGGGAACAAGGATTCCCATTGGAGGAGTAGACTTATTACATCAGGTGGGAAATTGGTTGCTAGTTGGGATCCTGTTACCTTCATCCAGACTTCTTTTGAATAGTTGCAGTTTAGGAGAAGATAGTCAGTTGTTTCTTCCTCATGGAGGCAAAGAGGGCATCTAAAGGGTCCTTCCCAGCCCCTTCGTCTGAGGTTCTCCCCTGTTTGGATACTCTTGTGCGCCAGGGTCCAGATGAAGAGGTCAATTTTTGGGAGGGAACGAAAATTCCAGACTGCTTTCCAAAGTGCCGGATTTGGCACTGCAGTGGGGACGGAGTTGAAGAGATGGTAACCCTCTGCTGTGGTGTAAGCCCGAGCACTCCTGCCCCATCCTCGTTCATCTTTACCTATCTTTTTTAGAGGGGCTTTCCCTTGAAGACACTTCTTAAGAACATCCCACTGACTGTCTATAATAGCTGGTCTGTTTGGGGTTACCCACCCTTGCCAAAGGTGAGGCCTTTCTTCTCCCCATACTGAAATGTCTGAGAGTGTTGAGATGTTTTGACTGTCCATCCAACTTTTGAGGCCTTGTAGATCCTGGCGTTGATCTAGAGATAGATCGCCCATTATTGAGTCTGTCCAAATTCTTATTTTCCTACCATTTTTCGGCACCCAGGTTAGATGAGGTGTGAAGTGAGGGAGCACCTTTTTGCATAGCGCAAAGATAGGAGAGCTTTTCAACTCCTTACATGGGAGTTCTAAGCTTCTGTCCCGAGACCCTCGAAAGTATTTCCTCCAGAGAGCGCGTTTACTCCAAGTGGCTTTGCCGGTGATCATTTTCCAGAGAAGCTTTGCCCCTAAGGCCAGATTTTGGGTCCTTGTGATTTTAAAATTGAGACCTCCTTCCATGTAGAGTTTTGTGGTTTTTTCCCAGCTAACCAGGTGCAACTTTTTCTTTTCTTTCCTTCCTCCTTCCCACAAGAATCGTCTCTGAAAAGCCTCAATTTTTTGGATGACTGTGGCTGGAGCTAACAGTAACGAGCATTGGTAGATGGGGATACTAGACACCACAACCTTTATCAGGACTGCCTTCCCTTCTAAGTTCAGCCAATTGCCCCCCTAAGAATTAAATTTATTCTTGAGTTTTTCTGCAAGATGGCTCCAGTGGGAGGCTCTAGGGGCAGACTGAAAGATTGGAACTCCCAGGTACTTAAAGGCCTCCCAGTTTGTATGCTCCTCCATCCCTAGTACTCTTGTTATTCTCAGCATTTCATTTGGGGTGATGTTCCAGCCATAAATGTTACTTTTAGTCTGATTTATTTCGCTGCCGGAGGCTGCTGCATAGGCATCCAGTTCTTCCTTGAACTTTTTTGCTATTATTGGGCTTGCTCCTCCCAGCAGCAGTGTATCATCCGCGAATTGTGCATGGTTGATGTCTTTCACCCCTTGTGCTATTCTTAGACCATGAAGATCTTTATTAATTTGGGAGTTTTCCAATTGATAGCTGAGAACTGAAGCTTGAATTGCATAGAGCAATGGCGATAGAGGACAACCTTACCTTAGGCCCCTGGTGGCTTTGAAGAAGGCAGTTACCTTCCCATTCACCAGAGGGGCGATCCAAGGAGATCCAATGCAGGATTTTATCCAGCTTATAAAATGTGAATCGAACCCAAACTTCCTCATAACTTCAAATAGAAATTCATGTCTGACTCTGTCAAAAGCATTAGCGAGATCCAGTTTAATGACCATACCTTTTTCTTTCCTTAAAACGCTGGAGTGAATCGCTTCTTGAACTAGATTGATGTTGTCGGCGATATGCCTCCCTTGGACAAAACCGCCTTGATTTTTAGGAACGATGAGAGGGAGAGCTGCCTTGAGGCGATTGGCTATTACTTTGGCAAGGATTTTATAGCTTGTATTGCATAAAGAGATAGGTCTGAACCGGTTGAAGGAAATCACTCCTTTTTCTTTCAGGATGAGTGCCAGAAAGGAAGAGTTGGTGCTTCCTCCCAGCTTACTGTCCTATTGTGACTTCTGAATCATTTTGGTTAGATCCTTTTTAATTATTTCCCAGCACTGCTGATAGAATCTGGCAGTGAACCCATTCGGTCCCGGTGCTTTGTCTGGGTTCATCTGATCAAGGGCCTCCTTTATCTCTTGTTGCGATACCTCTCTTGTTAGCGAGCTGTTGATGTCTTCGTTTATTATCCTTGGAATGACCGTGAAGGGGTACCCCTGCTGGTCCAAAGTCAAGTCTTTTGGGTCTATGTATAGATTCTCAAAAGCTTCATAAGCTGCTTGTTTAATGCCCTCTGGATCTGCAATTGTTTTGTTCTGGACTTGAACTTCCGTCACTGCCTTATATTGTTTCCTTGCTTCCACTTGTTTGTGAAAGTAGGTTGTGTTACGGTCTCCTTCTTTCAACCATAAGCTTCTTGACTTCTGCCTCCAATAGTTTTCCTCCATTCTGCAGGCTTGGTGCCATTGCCTTTGAAGGCTGTCCTCCTGTTGCAAAACTGCCGAAGTGATCTCCTTCTATTCCATTTCCAACTGATGGGCCTCGAGGTGGCTCAGGGCTGCTAGGCGCATTGCTATTGGGCTTGGTTGGCTCTTGGCCCATAACTTCAGAGCGAATTTCAACCTTTTAATTTTTTCCTCCCACACGTAGGATGTTGAGCCTTGAACTGTGGTGGCCCATACTTTTGTTACTAGCTCTATGAAACCTTTGTCATTTATCCAGTTTGGGCTGAATCTGAAGGGGATGGGCCCTCTGACTTGGTCTTTTTTGATTTCTAACTGTATCGGCTTGTGATCAGAAGCACTGTGAGGCAAAATTTCTGCTTTTGCTTCTAGTCCTAGCAATAGGAGGGAGCTTTGTACGAGGAATCTGTCTATTCTGGCAGCGATGTGCCCAGGACCAATCCTCTTATTGGTCCACGTGTAGCGTCCTTTGACTGGTTTAATATCAAGGAGGTCCTAGGTTGAGGCTAAGTCCCCGACCCATTCTCTGGACGTATCTCTCACTATAAAGCTGCCCCTCTTCTCTTCCTGGGCTAGCGTTACATTTAGATCTCCTCTGAGGATGATATTGGTGAGATTGTTTTGCTGGAGGTAGTCCTGTAAGGACTCCCAACAATGTTTTTTTCCCCCAAAAGCTGTGGAACATAAATATTAAAGATGCTTACCTGGCAGCCCATGTCTTTGTGGAGGAATCTGGTGTGAATCCAATGCATGCAGGTGTCAGAGCTGAGCATGTCTATTTTGGAGGCATTCCACATTGTGCGGAGCCCTCCTGAGGCACCCCTGGCAGTTCCGACAATTCCGAGGCTTCCTTTCCAAACATTCAACAAGGTTTTGAGCGCATCTTGTTGGCTCATTTTAGTCTCCTGGAGCAGTAGGATACTTGCTTTCGAGGTTTTGATTATATCTTTAAACGCTTCTTCCTTCTTTTTGCTTCCCATTCCCCTACAGTTCCAGGAGGTTATAATCATTATAAACCTTGGGGGGAGGGATGGCCTCCTTGGGAGGCTTTGGCCTGCTTCCGCATGTGACGAACAATCATCATCTGTTTGATGGTGGGTTGCGACCCATTGAGCACATATTTATAGGCTTCCTGGTTCCTCTCAGCATTTTTTGATTTCCGGCCTCTTCCCGTTTTCTTTGGGGTGGTCCATACCTCATTTGCTTCGTCTGAGTCGCTGCCTATAGAGATATCCCCTTCCTCTATGTGCTGACTGCCTTCCTGCTTCTGGGGGGATTTATTTTGCGTCCCTTCTTCTTCTGTTGGCTGGTTCCCCTTGTCTTCAGGATTCTGACCTTCCTTTTCTCCCTCTTGAACTTCTTTACTTGGATCTTGTTCTCTTTCCTCCACTTCTTTGGCTAGGATTCTGAAGCTGTTCTCCGTTTCTTTGGTTCCCGAGGATTTGGCTTTCTGTGGTTCTGTCTGCTCATTCCTTTGGCCTCTTGCTTTTGATCTCCCTTTCCGGGTCTACTGCCAACCTTCGTCCCCTTCTTTTTCTGTGGAGGGGGGGGTTTTTGGGCAGTTTCTTTGGAAATGGCCATATTCGTGGCAGCCTCTGCACTTGAACGAAATTTGTTCGTAATACATCTTTTGGAAGTATTGCCAATTGCTGACCTTCAGCTTTATTGCCTCGGGTAGACCTACCTCCAGATCAACCTCCACACAGATTCGCGCACGGGAATACTGGTCTCTTGGTTCTGCTCGATCAATGTAGCACCCAAGACCATTACCTATTGCCTGAAGCGAGGAGGGGTTCCAGCAGTGGATCGGCAGGTTGGGGAGTCTTACCCAGACCGGGACATCCTTGGGGACTTCTGAAGCAGGGTCAAAATTCAGGGTCCATCTGTTTAGGTATAGTCCTTGAGTTCCCATGAAGTAAGGGCCATTTCTGAAAATCAAATCTCTGTCCTCCTGGGAGATAAATTCGAAGATAAAGTATCCTCGCCCGACTGCATAGCATGTCACACTATTTGTTATCAGAGGTCTCCAGTTTCGCTGTATCCAGTTGTCTGTGGATCTGGTTGAGGGCCAGAGTCCCATAAACTGGTCGATGAGTCCTCGTTCAGAGAGGGATATGGAGACTTTCATTGGGTATTTAGGAGGAAGGTCAATCTCTGGTATATCATCCAATTTCTTGACAAAGCTCAGAGCTTCTAAGACGGTCAACTTCTTGTTGCAGGCTTCTACCAGGCGTCGAAAGGAGGCGGAGGGGGAAGGAGGGGGCGACGGCTCCCCTCCTTGGGCTGCCATGGCGGCACACTCAATAAATCTAACGTAACCAGAGCTAGGTCAGGGGCGTGCGCGCGATTTTTTTCTCTCTCAACCGGATCAATAATGAGCCAGTATATCCACTATTTTTACCAAATATTGTAAGTACAATTTTTTAACAATTTTTATACTTCTTATTATTTCTATTTATATGTTGGTCACAATATTTTAATTGTGTATCCAAAATCTACTTCATGTTTTTCATATGATACTTGATCTTTGAGTCATAATAATCAAACATGCTCCCTAGGAATAAAAAAAAACTATTTCATCTTTAGATATTTTTACAAAATAAGTGGGCATTTATGTTAGTTGTTCAAAGACTTTATGATTCATTGAGAATTTGTATATGGTACAAGGACTAGAGATGTATTTTCCTCCTCCTTCATGAGATGATTGACTTCCAAAACAAACTCATAAAGACAGATCTTCCTACATTGCTATATCAAGGCTCATCACCTCACTTCCAACCTCTCGATGTTTCCAATTAAAAAAGGTGTCAATAATCCAATACTAGCATTTTCGAGCTATGTAGGCTTCCAACAACACCTCTTACTTCCAACCTTGTGATCATTTAAATAATAAATTAAATTACATATTACCGAAGACCCATACAACTTCAGAGGATAAGATAAGATTCTTTCTACACACTAAGATTATGAATGCCTCCCAAGTATAAAATAAATTAACACACAAAGAAAAATTCCTTCATTACAAAAACTATTCCATCTCTAAATAACATGCAAATACCATCTTTATTTCAAGGTCCTTTGACAAAAATCTCCTCGAATCAAAAGCTGAGAATGATAGTCATGCTTCTCATGCAAGCAATTGAATATTAAAGGTTAGGGTTAGTGATGCAATGCCCCCACCTCAGCAGGGTCTACTGACCTCCCGGTCTCTGGATCTTATCAATCTTTGAGTTGGAGCAACTCTTCGATTCCCCACTGGAATCTTCAAGAAATGTCCACAGGTCCTTTTCACAAAACTTCGTCATGTGAACAAGCATCGGGCACAATATTCTCTCATGCGACCACTGGTTGTGACCATGACCTTGAATGAAAGGTGCCTCGCGATTTTCGCGTTTCGCGACTCTTGGGGGGGGGTCTCCCTACCTTTGTTCTCCTGATAGCCGAAATCACGATGGAACTAGATCAACGACCTAGATTCTTCCTTTGATCAACGGTTGTGATCAAGTCACGATTTCACATTTCGTGACTTTGGGGTCTCCTTACCTTCGTTCTCTCGATAGCCGAAACCACGATGACGCTAGATCAACGGTCCAGATCTTCTCTTCGATCAACGACTATGATCATGTTGGGATTTCGCGTTTCACAACTTTGGGGGTCTCCCTACCTCCGTTCTCCCGATAGCCGAAATCATGATGGAACTAGATCAATGACCCATATTCTTCGTTTGATCAATGACTGTGATCAAGTCACAATTTCACATTTCACGACTTTGGGGGTCTCCTTACCTTCGTTCTCCCGATAGCTGAAATCACGATGGTGTTAGATCAACGGTCCAGATCTTCTCCTTTGATCAACAGTTGTGATGAAGTTAGGATTTTGTGTTTCACGACTTTGCCTCTTATGGAGTCTCTTCGACACTTAGTCGAATTCCAAATCTGTGCACTCCTTGCAGCAGATTCCTACGTAAGACTTGGTTCTTGCGGATGACTTCAGACGCCTTGTAGCAATCGATTTTCACTCCTTGCAAAGGGAAATTCTCGTGCTATCTCTTTTGAGCTTTAGAATTGAAACAGATCCTGTCACGCACTCCTTGCGTTCGATGTTCACACCCTACACTCACTCAACAAAAGAGAAACAATTGAAAATCATACTAACATTCATAGTTTCATCCATTCATAACGAAATTCATTAATTTATGAAAACACGATAACAGAGAATCACAAACAGTAACAACATCATGCATTTGGATCAATTTTCCTCTGTTATATTCATTCAGAAAATAAAAATGGCTACAGTTATTCTCAAACAACAAATAAAACTCAAAAACTCATACTAACTCGCAACAACCTCATTTGGGCGTACAAAACCTCTATTTATCTTAGAGGGTCCTTAGGGTTCGCCCCGACTACTCGTCTACTCAGAAAACAAAAAAAAAACTCTAACTGCTACCTAAGTTTAGTTACATTCAAGACTCGAGGTGAAACTCCCATATCACTCGTGATCATCCGCTCCCAAGCGTTTGATCTTCTTCCGTTTTTCCAATCAAATCCAAAATTTTCGCAGTAACTCCCAACGTTTGAGATTCCGAAATTATTCCCAAGCACCGAGATGTCCTGCCACACATTCTTGTTGACGATGCTCCTACATCATACTCCCCCTGGACAAAAATTCATGGACTCCTGTCCATGAGCTCCTGCACCGAATTTCCATGCTTCTGGATATCAACTTCATTTTCCCAACTGGCATCATCTGTCGGGTGTCCCTTCCACTTAACCACATATTCAAGATAGGTCTTCCTCCTGGTCTTCTTGCCAATTCTCTGATCAATGATCTTCTCCATTTGTGGTTTTTCTGCTATAGGAATTTGTTTCTCCCACTGAATCTTATATTGATCTTCTGATCCCTTTGCGTCATCTTTCCAGTAAGGATACATGTCTGAAATGTTGAATATGGACGATATTCCCACATCATCTAGAAACTCAATCTCATAGGTGTTTGCATCAAACTTCCTCAAGATCTTACATGACCCTATCTTCTTCATTTTTAACTTGTTATACGTTCGCTTAGGGAACCTTTCTTTCCTGAGATGTGCCAGAACCTGATCTCCCACCTCAAATTGAAGTTCTATGTGATGTTGATCAACTCTGTGCTTGTACTCATGACTAGAGTTCTGTAATTGTCCTCTGATCAGGCTATGGAGCTTCTGCATTTCAGTAGCAAAATCTTCTGCTCCAGCGCTTCTGATCTCACTATGTCCCAAGTCTCTCAAATCGGATACTCCCTTGGGCTGCATTCCATACAATATATGGAATGGGCTCTTTCCAGTGCTTCTGTTTGGCAAGTCGTTGTATGCAAATTCTGCTTGTGGCAGAATCTTATCCCACTGGTTATGATGCTCAGTGACCAGACTCCTCAACAAGTTTGCCAAGATTCTGTTTATCACCTCAGTCTATCCATCTGTATGAGGATGATAAGTTGAGCTGAAGGATAGATCCGTCCCCAACTTCTTCCACAATGTTCTCCAAAAATGACCAACAAATTTTGTGTCTCTGTCCGAGACGATACTTCTGGGTAGGTCGTGAAGTCTCACAACTTCCTTGAAAAACATATTTGCAACATGTGTTGCATCACTGGTCTTTTGGCATGGGATAATGTGCGCCATATTTGAAAATCTATCCACCACCACAAATATGGAATCACATCCTCTTTGCGTTCTTGGCAGTCCTAACACAAAATCCATGCTTATCGCATCCCAAGGCCTTTCTGGTATTGGAAATGGTTGATAAAATCCAGTGTTCTTTCGTTTACCTTTTGCATGTTGGCAGATTCTACATCTGTTCACAAATTTCATCACTTCTATCCTCATACCTGGCCAATAGTATTAACTGCTCAACTGTGTGAATGTTTTATCATGGCCGAAATGTATAGCCAATCATCCACTATGCTTCTCCTTCAAAAGGTTGTCCCTCATTGAACATTTTGGTATGCATAAGTGATTGCCCTTGATAAAAAATACCTCTTAAATCATATACTCTACCCACTGGCTCCTATCTCTCAGCACAAGATTCGCGCATGCTTCGTATGCCTCCTTGAAATCTGGATCATCATTGTACATTTCCTTAAGGTGTTCGAACCCCAAGGTATTCACCTGAAATTCCTGCAGAATCAAACATCTCCTGCTCAATGCATCAACAACTTTATTAGCATTCCCAACAATATGTTTTATGACAAAAGTAAAATTCTGCATAAAATCAATCCACTTTGCTTGTTTCTGATTCATTTTTTCTTGTCTGGTTATGAATTGTAAAGCTTGGTTATCGCTATACAAGAAAAATTCTTGTGGGACAAGGTAATGTCTCCATTTCTTCGAGGCTTGAATTATGGCATAAAATTCCTTATCATATGTGGAGTATTTTCTCTTAGTCTCATTCATATTCTCACTTAAATAGGCAATCGATCTATTATCCTTGCTGAAAACTGCTCTGATTGCAACTCCACTTGCATCACATTTCACTTGAAATGTGTTTTCAAAATTTGGAAAGACCAGAATTGGTTGCTCTGTTATCTTCTCCTTCAGTGTATTGAAGCTCCTCTTCACCTCCTCTATCCATTTAAAAGACTTGTGCTTCGTCTTTACTGTATCCATCATTGGTGCAAAAATTCCACTGAAATCTCTGATGAACTTCCTATAAAAACTTGCTAATCCATGGAAGTTTCTTACCTCAATCATGCTTCTCGGTGACGACCATTCTTTGATTGCTTTCACCTTTTCTAGATCCATCTTTAGCTCATTTGAAGAGATCACAAAACCCAAGTAAATGAGTTCTATCTTCATAAAAGAGGGCTTCTTCAGATTTATCAACAAATTCTCCTATTGTAGTCTCCTCATCACTAGTGTCAGGTGTCTCAAATGCTCCTCTTTAGTCCTGCTAAATATCAATATATCATCCAAATATACAACCACAAAATTGCCAATGAAATCTTTCAGTATTTCATTCATCAACCTCATAAAAGTACTCGAGGCATTTGTTAAGCCAAATGGCATAACAAGCCATTCATACAAACCTTCATTTGTCTTAAAGGTTGTCTTCCACCCATCACCTTCTCTCATTCTTATCTGGTGATATCCGCTTTTCAAATCTATCTTAGAAAAGAAGTTTGCTCCACTTAGACTGTCCATTAAATCATCCATCTTTGGAAAACGAAATCTATACCTGATGGTGATATTTTTAATGGCTCTTGAGTCTATACACATTCTCCATCCTCCATCTTTCTTTGGACTCAACACAGTTGGCACTGTGCATGGACTCAAGCTCTCTCTGACCAACCCTTTGTCTAACAATTCCTAGACTTGGTTCTTTACCTCCTCATTCTCTTGAGGTGTCCGTCTGTATGTTTCTTTGTTTGGTAGACTTGTGCATGGTATCAGATTAATATGATGGCTGATACTTCTGATGGGTGGTAATGAGTTACGCAACTCATCCACCACTATGTCAGCAAAATTATCCAACAATTCCCAAATTTCTTCAGGCAAAACATCCATTGTAGTACTTGTAAGGACAACTATAGGTTTCCTCACCATAACAAACTACATCTCATGTTCTTTCTTAACTTCTCTCAGGAGTTCCTTCCCACTCATGAGAAATATGCTTGTGCTAGCTTCCTCTTTTGCTTTATTCTCCTTTATTGGTAGCAACCTGTGTGTCCTACCATTCTTCTCCAAGGTGTATGTATTCTTCCTCCCATCATGAGTGACATTCCTGTCAAACTGCCATGGTCTTCCCAACAAAATATGGCATACATCCATGGGAATTACATTACATAGAATTTCATCTCTATATCCTCCTATTTTAAATTCAACCAAGCATTGTTTAGTAACCGTTACCTGGTGTCCTTTCTACAACCACGAGACTTTATATGGCTTCATATGTGAAGTTGTCTCCAACTCCAATTTATCCACCATCTCTGTGGATACTAAGTTTTCAGTACTCCCACTGTCAATTATCACCTTGCAGACTATGTCCTTAGTCTTGCAAGTTGTCCTGAAGAGACTGTTTCTCTGCACTGACTTCCCAACTTCTGCCTTTGGTTTTAAGAGAAATTTCCTCAACATTAGGGATGTTCCATCCTCTGCTCCTTCTGCTTCAACATTTCTTCTCCGTGCTTCCAAAATGTGAGCTTCACCTTCTCTTTCTTTCTTTCTCTTGGGACATTCCCAAGACTTATGTCCTGCCTTTCCACAGGTGTAACATCTCACTTCTCCTCCTCTGCCTCTTCCTCTTCCTCTGGAACAACTTCTTCTACCATCTTGTCTTCCTCGGGAACTTCCTCCTCTTTCCAAGTGATATGTGGTTTCTCAGTCTCATCTTTGGATTTTTGTGCCTTGTCTTGGGCAACTTCCTTGCCTTTGTTCGAAACTGGGCTTCTACCTCTACCTCGCTGATTTTTTTTTTTCTGGCCAACTTCTCCTCCGCCTTCAATGAAAACTGATAAGAATCCTCCACTGTCCTTACTAACATCATGTTGATCTCATCATGGATTTCATACCTTAGGCCATTTATATACTTGGCAACTTTTTCTTCATCTTTCTCTCTTTGTCCAGTTCTGATGTTCAGCTTGTAGAACTCCTCTGTGTACTCTTTAACTGTCATACCCTTCTGTCTCAGGTTCTGCAATTTCCTGAACAGATTGATCTGGTAATATTTGGGCATGAATTTAGCCTCAACTTGGCTACCATTATGTCCCAATTATTTATCTTCCGTTTTCCCTTAATTCTCCTCTCAGCCTGCAGTTCATCCCACCACAGTGTTGCATGTCCTTTGAGTCTGGTGACAGCATGTCTCACCCTTTTCTCCTCATCGATGTCTTCATAGTCAAAATATTTGTCCATGGCTCTTACCCAATCCAGCAGCTCTTCAACATCCAAATTACCTTCGTACATTGGGACATCTATCTTGGCTCTAGCTCCCAATCTAACAACCGCTCTTAGCAAGTGCTCTTCGGCAACATTCTCTCCTGCAACTTCTTCGACTTAAACTTATTCTCTCTCTGCATCGCTGATTTCTCCAGCATTAGGTGTCCTCCTCTGCGATGCCTCTATCACATCTAATCTTGCATGAAGTTCTTGCATCCCCCTTTCTACAACCCGATTGGCTAAAGGTTATTCCACTTGTCTCCTCGGTGGCATTGTGTCGACTGTCTCTAACACATAGAGTGTAGCTTCGATTTCTATCATCTCCTTTATCTCCTTTGCCTGAAATCTACCGACGAAAGTTTGCTATGATACCACTTGATGCAGTGCCCCCACCTCAGCAGGGTCTACTCACCTCCCGGTCTCTGGGTCTTCTCAATCTTCGAGCTGGAGAAGATCTTCAATTCCCCGCTAGAATCTTCAAGAAATGTCCATAGGTCCTTTTCATGAAACTCCATTGTGCAAAAAAGCACCAGGCACAAGATTCTCTCACGCGACCACTGGCTGTGACCACGAGCTTAAATGAAAGGTGCCTCGCGATTTTCGTGTTTCGCGACTTTGGGGGCGGTCTCCCTACCTCCGTTCTCTCGATAGTCGAAATTGCGATGGAACTAGATCAATGACCCAGATTCTTCCTTTGATCAACGACTATGATCAAGTCGCGATTTCACATTTTGTGACTGTGGGGTCTCCTTACCTCCATTCTCCCGATAGCCGAAACCGTGATGGCGCTAGATCAAAGGTCCAGATCTTCTCTTAGATCAACGACTGTGATCATGTCGGTATTTCACGTTTCACAACTTTGGGTCTCCCTACCTCCATTCTCTCGATAGCTGAAATCACGATGGAACTAGATCAACGACCTAGATTCTTCCTTTGATCAACGACTGTGATCAAGTCATGATTTGGCGTTTCATGACTTTGGGGGTCTCCTTACCTCCATTCTCCCGATAGCCGAAACCGCGATGGCGCTAGATCAACGGTCTAGATTTTCTTCTTTGATCAACGACTGTGATCAAGTCGGGATTTCACATTTCACAACTTTGCCTCTTATGGAGTCCCTTCGACACTTAGTCGAATTCCAAATTTATGCACTCCTTGCAGCAAATTCCTACGCAAGACTTGGTTCTTGCGGATGACTGCGCACACCTTGTAGTAGTTGCTTTGCACTCCTTGCAAAGGGAAAGTCTCGTGCTATCTCTTCTGAGCTTCGAAATCGAAACAGATCTCGTCATGCACTCCTTGCGTTTTGTGTGCACACCTTATACTCACTCAACAGAAGAGAAACATTTGAAACTCATACTAACATTCACAATTTCATCCATTCATAACAAAATTCATTCATTTATGAAAACACAATAACAGAGAATCACAAACAGTAACAAAATCACGCATTTGGATCAATTTTCCTCTGTTATATTCATTCAGAAAATAAAAATGGCTACAATTATTCTCAAACAACAAATAAAACTCAAAAACTCATACTAACTTCCAACAGTCTCATTTGGGTGTACAAAACCTCTATTTATCTCAGAGGGAACTTAGGGTTCCCCTCGACTACTCGTCTACTCAAAAAACGAAAAACGAAAAACGAAAAAAAAACTCTAACTGCTACCTAAGTTTAGTTACATTCAAGACTCGGGGTGAAACTCCCAGATCACTCGTGATCATCCGCTCCCAAGCGTTTGATCTTCTTCCGTTTTTCCAATCAACTCCAAAATATTCGCAATAACTTCCAGTGTTTGAGATTCCAAAATGATTCCCAGGTGCCGAGTTGTCCTACCACACGTGCTTGCTGACGATGTTCCTGCATCAGTTAGGGTTGGGGTTGGATGAATTTCCTCTTCTCAATGTTAGGGTTGCAAGTAATTAAATATTTAAGGTTAGGGTTGGATGATTTTCCTCTTCTCAATATTAGGGTTGTTAAATTCTACTCAAGTATGCACCTTAAGTTTTTTAATTTTTGATGACTTGAAAACCCCAATATATATACCTCTAACTTAATTAAAAAGAAAACACTCACCCCCTTAATACCATATAATATATTAAATTACTTTCTAACTATTTTTAAAATCCTAATATAAATCCACGTTATATAATATTGGTTTACCCATGAATCTTTTGTGATGAAGTGGACAAGTAAAACTAATAAGGAGTTTAGTTAAAAACAAAAAACAAAAAAAATCGAATTTATATAATATTGGTTTACCATGAATCTTTTGTGATGAAGTGGAGAAGTAAAACTAACATGAATATTTTGTGATGAAGTGGAGAAGTAAAACTAACAAGGAGTTTAGTTAAAAACAAAAAAACAAAAAAAAATTCAAAAATAGCCCCCCAAAAACTATAAAAATCAAATAAAACTTTCTTTTGTGATGAAGTGGAGAAGTAAAACTAACAAGGAGTTTAGTTAAAAACTAAAATATTAAAAAATAGCCCCCCAAAAACTTTAAAAATCAAACAAAATTTTCCAAAAGGAGTTTAGTTAAAAACAAAAGCTAAAATATTAAAAAATAGGAAAAAATAAACTATAAATGAATATAAAAATCAAATAATTTTTTTCCAAAATACTTTGCAATGTATC
Source organism: Picea engelmannii (assembly GCA_009831015.1). Lineage (NCBI taxonomy): Eukaryota > Viridiplantae > Streptophyta > Pinopsida > Pinales > Pinaceae > Picea > Picea engelmannii. The sequence continues at coordinate 79,588 of ML785553.1, forward strand.
AAATTATACTTTACCTACACATCTATGTATTTCCTTTAGACTTAATTATGATTGTGTGAAAATCCAATTTTTATGTATGCATAGTTAAACTCGCTAGGGATGGGCATCTATACTCTAGTGGTGGAAGGAAATGCATGGGGATCTATTATACCTTTGCTAATAGAAAGCGGCCAACGACTTGGGATAAAATAATGGAATATATTATCTTTGTGATTGGGAAGCATGGGGGTTGTCCCTTTCACATATTAGATGGGTAAGTGGTATGGTTAAAGTTGTTCAATGCTTGATGAGAGTAAAAAAAAATTCATGATTATTTGTTAGGGATAAGTTTCACCAATGTAATTGGGAGAAAGAGTTAGGGAGAAAGAAGAAGTATTACATTGAAGAGTTTAACCCTACTCATAACCATCAACTAAAGGCGTACATAGGGGCCACTATTTCTTGGAGATCTAAAATTCTTATTGCTCAATTAAGGACTAATTCTCATCAACTCTGTTGTGAAACAGGGCGCTGGAAAAGATCAAAATAAAGGTGGGAAGAAAGAGTATGTATTTTGTGCTCGTCCGAAAAAGTGGAAACAAAAAAACATTTCATTTTAGAATGTGAGGCCCTCAAAGACATCTGGAAAAATTATGCAGGTATTCTGGCAGCTAGTTCTTGGGATAATCTATTCAGCAAAGAGTTTGTTGAGAAGCTGGGAACGATTATTGTAAAACTTCACAGGAAAAGGGCCGAATACAAAAGGCAGATGGAAAAACAATCTGTCTTATAAACTATTTTGAGCCTCGTGGATGTTAAAAATTCTTTCTTTCTTTCTTTCTACATAAACGCATAGAATAATAATTGATCTCATTGCCATATGGGTAGAGGGAATGTGTTCTAATTCAAGCCTCCAAGGAGTCACAATGTGTGTATATAAATGTATAAAGCTATATTTCTAAAAATAGTAAGGACATTTATTGTCCATTGATATCATGATAGAATCATGATATTTGCACCACGCCTCTTTCCCTATATGATAGAGATATGTTTTGATTATTGACTAATGGGTCATGGAATACTACATGTCATCATGTAAACAAAGATATATTTATAATGAATCATGAGACCACGTGTCTCAATCAAAGGTAAGCATACACGTTGATTTAGTTTCAAATTTTTTATATTAAAGAAGTTAATAATAATTTTATTAGTTATTTCATTAAATAAAAAAAATTATAGGATTTTTTTAAAGAGAATTGGAGAATTTTTTTTATTAAAAGATATGTGAGAAATGAGAAATTGTAGAAGAAGTAAGTCTACATAATTACAAAAAAAACTTTTATATAAGAGGCAAATATAGGATGGTATTTAGCAAAATAGTTCAGAGAGTTTGAATTGTGGTTTATACAATATATCAAAAGTGCTTTCAGTATATGATCTAGGTGGATATTGGTGGCCACCCACCTATTCCAACTGGCTTTTCTTGATAGTTTTTAGTTCAACATGTTCTTATGTACTTCTTTGTAATTATGGGTTCTACACTTATGGGGTTGTCTGAAGCCCTACACATATCCTAGGTGGAGACTGATGGCAACCCACCTCATCCAATTGACTTATTTTGGAAGTTTTCATGTCAACACATCTTTCTGTACTTCCAGGGTCGTTTTGGTGCCCTAAACAGTGTTTTTTTTTTTTGGATTTCCACAGTCAAACTGTAGATCAAGTTAGAGTTCGATGGCATAATGTGTATTTCTCGAGAATACCTTTCCAACAGGCTATCGCACGCCTAAAACGAAGTTCGTATGCAAAAGTTACGACCCTGGGAAGTTGAGGTACCATCTTACGCATCGGGGCCCACATAACTTTTGACATTTCATCTCCTAGGGTTAGTTTTTTGGATTTCTAGGGTTTTGGAATTCATGAGTAATGTTAAAAGGGCCTTTGGAGCCTCATTGTAATCATTCTATTTAGATGAATGTGTGTAGCAACCACATCTCTCCTCAGAGATAGCCACCACCATTCGAGCAAGTTGTTTTCAGTTCTACAGTTTTATAGTTTCGACTTATTGTATTTAGTCAATAGAAGTTATTGTTCATTTGATATTTTTTGTTGTTCTATGTATCTTTGTGTTATTGTATTCAGTCTATTATTCATTTCGTTCCACTCATAAGTCTGAATCACTGGTATCATAATGGTATGCTCTTAATTTTTTTTTTTCGTGCATGTCCCTGACAAGATCTGGGTACAAGAAGTTGGGACTGAAACTAGTCGATCCTTTGCAAGATCGATCATGCTGAGCTTGACAACAACCCATGGGGGGCGAAAAGAAAGATGATGGAGCAGGAGATCCTTTTAAGATGTTGCTCGAGGAATCCCTTGCACGACAAAGGAACGAAATGATGGACAACTTTGCACAGATCCTTCAACGACTTCCCACAGGAGACACATCTTTATCAAGTGATCGTGCAACCCCCTTCAAGGTACAAGTAAATTTTGATATCCCATTATTTGAAGGATTGATAGATGCAGATTCTATAGATAAATGGTTGAATCTGCTCAAAGGGTATTTTTCGGTCCACATTTTTTTCGATAGGGAAAATATTACTTTTGCACTCCTCAAGGTCGTCCCCCATGTTAAGGACTAGTGGGATACTTACTTTGAGCAAAGGGCCATAAAGGAATCTGCAATATTTGCAGTCGCCCCCACATGGAATTCCTTCAGGGATGCCATTAAAGAACAATACTACCTTGTTGGAATCTACGAGGACCAGTACACAAGATGGACCACCCTATGTCAGAAAAGGGACAAAACAATACCATATTTCACCAATATTTTCCATACCCTGCACACCAAATTGGGTATCAAATACTTTGAAGGAGATTTGGTGCTAAAATACCGCGGCTGTTTGCATAGATACATTCAAACAAAAACGAAATTTTTGGACATCGCATCATTGGGCGCGACTTATAGATATGCTGTCAAGATCGAGCATAAATTTAAGCAGAAGAGGAGAGAGTTTGGATCTGCAAACTCCTCACAATCGAAGCATGACAAAGGCAGCCCCAACCCACAAAACAAGGGACACAGAAAAGATGGTCACTCTCAGGACAACCAATCCAAGCCACAACACAAGAAGGGTAATGAGAAGTCGAAGAAGGACACAGGAAAATGGTGTGAATACCATAAAATCCCTTGGCACAACACTGAATAATGCCGCTCCAAGAAGTCACTAGTGGCCGAGCTAAAAGATTCCAAGTCAGAGGCAGATTCTAACCCTGAATCAAATCCAGAAGGAGGGGAGCGGATTATCGATGCTGAACTCAGTGCCACTGTTACTACCACCAAAGTCCAACCAAGTAAACCAGAAGAACCAGAGGAAGGGGAATGCCTTTTTCACTCACATATGTTGGTAAAGGGGCTCCGCTTCATTTCATTGTCAATAGAGTCAGTCAGAAGAAATTGATCTCAACAGAGGTCGTCAAGTGGTTGGACGTGTCGATGACACCGCACCCGCAACCCTACACCATCGATTGGTTTCACCAAGGAAGAGATCTTTGCGTCAGCTAACAATGTTGTCTTCCCTACAACATCAAGCCTTTCAAATACGAGGTATCGTGTGATATTTATCCTCTTGAAGTTTGTGATGTTATTTTAGGACAACCATATTTGTGGAAGCGACATGTTGTGTGTGATTCTAGACCCTACAGTGTTATTATTAATTTTGGTAGACAATTGTACATGATACCAGAGGTAGCGCCGCCTACCACTATTTATTTAATCTCTACTAGGAAATCTAATAAGGTTATTTTACATATTGGGAAGTTCGTCTTCTTTATGATCCGTGCTCATAGTAAGAAGAAGGTTTATGCCACATCCGTGGCCTCTACACAGAGCCTCTCTTTGTAGTAGAAGCAAGTGGACAGGATTATGGGAGTGTACAGAGACATCTTCTCCTCACCCATCGGGGTACTGACACACTGCCAATTCAAGCATCCAATTGGTCTAACCCCTGGTGCACCTCTGCCTAATGGACTAGTCTATCACCGCTCACTGATAGAAAATGATGAAATCAAGTGTTAGATCTAATATATGTTTCAAAAGGGGCACATTAGACCTAAATCCTCCCCTTGTGGAGGCCTGATTGTACTGGTGTAGAAGAAATATGGGACATGGTGGCTCTGCATTGATTATAGAGCATTAAACAAAATCACAGTCATGAATCGATACCCAATTCCTAGAATTGATGACCTTCTTGACCAACTCAAGGGGGAAAGGTTATTCAACAACATTGACTTAAATTCTAGCTACCACTAGGTTCCCATCGAACCAACCGATGTATGGAAAATAACTTTCAAATCTAAAGAAGGTCTCTTTGAATGGTTTGTCATGTCCTTTGGATTAACGAATGCATCAACCACTTTCATGAGGTTTATGGATGATGTATTGAGACCCTTCACCAAATCTTTTGTGGTGGTCTATTTGGATGATATCCTCATCTTCAACAAAACTTGGGAGGAGCACATGCAACATATTCAACAGGTTTTGAGCACTCTCCGGCAACAGAAGTTATATGCCAACCTAGAAAAATGATCTTGTGGCATGAACAAGGTACAATACTTGGGCTACATTTTTGATGCGCATGGGGTACATGTTGATCCAACCAGATCCAAGTCATCCATGACTAGTCAGCCTCGACCACACTAACTGAGCTTCAAAGCTTCTTGGGACTTGCAACCTTCTATCGATGGTTCGTGTTGGGATTCTCCCATATTGCATGGGCCCTCATCCAAGTGACCAAGGGTGGTGGAAGGGAAAAGTTCACATGGGGGAAGGAACAACAACAAGCATTTGATGATCTGAATCATTGCTTGTGCTCAACTCCAATACTCTCCTTACTCGATCTGCAACAATCGTTCGAGATTGAGACTGATGCTTCCGACTATGTTGTAGGTGCAATTCTCACTCAACACGGTCATTCAATAGCATACCATAGTGAGACACTCTCAGATACTGTCCAAAAATACCCCACCTATGACAAGGAACTGTATTCCATTGTACAAGCATGTCGTCAATGGAAACATTACATTATGGGAAAGGAGACAATCATCCACACTGATTACAAGCCTCTGTAGTTCATACAGACATAAAGGAAGTTGCAGAATGACCTCCATCATAAGTGGTCCACCTACCTACAATAGTTTCATCTCAACATCAAGTATAAGACAGGGAGCACAAATCGTGCCATTGACTGCTTCAATTGATCTCTCGTGGCTGCACTTACCATTGTGCTCCATTCCTATGGGCATGAGGCATCTGAGTGGCCCCAACTTTATCAGCAAGATCCAGACTTTGTCACCACCTATCGGCTCTTGGGTACATGCGCGAATTTCACTAATTTTCACATTCAGGACAGACTGTTATGCCATTTGGGACATCTCTGTGTTCCTACAAGCGAGCATGCAAAGATGATTTGGGAGGCTCACTACAGTCAGATGGCAGGACATTTTGGCGTGGAGAAAACTGTGGCCATTCTACAGAAAAAAATTTACTGCTCGAAACTTCGACAGGACGTCAGCAAGTATATCGAATCTTTCACTTCCTATACCATTTCCAAAACAACCATCAAGAATCAAGGCTTATACACCCCTCTTCCTACTCCCGAGAGGCCTTGGGAATCCATCTTGATGGATTACATGTCTGGCCTTTTTTCCACCAAGAAAGGAAATGATTGTGTATTTGTCGTAGTTGATTGGTTTTCGAAGATCGCCATTCTCACATCCTGCAAGAAGAGCATCACAACGATAAATACTGCCAAGATCTTCTTCGAACGAGTGTGGGTCCATTTTTGGATACCACAAAACATCATCTATGATCGGGACAACAGGTTCCTCAACACATTTTGGTCGAGTCTCCGGTCACTGTTGGACACCAAGCTCATTAAATCCACTGCCTTCCACCCTCAAACCGATGGCCAAACAGAGGTCGCCAATCAAATTATTGTGCACATCCTACGCATGTATAACTCTAAGCATCCAAGTACATGGGATGCGAGTCTTGCCTATGTTCAACACAACTACAACAAGGCTCTCCATAGCTGCATTGTCCATAGCCCATTTCAGGTGGGGTTGGGAATCCAACCCTTGGGTCCCATTGATGTTGCACTTCCTCTTGCAACCACACAGGAAGAATCTTCCCATGTTCAATCTGAGGCCGACAAAGCCACCCTATTCATTGAGCAGATTCAACACATCTGCCAATAGGTCCATGATATTTTGTAGAAATCCAATGCTAAGTATAAGAAACGCCATGATCAACATAGGGTATTGCACCAGTTTCATGTGGGAGACAAGTTCTGGTTACATTTGTGGAAATAACACCTTATAGAGCCCCATCAGAAGCTCTTCCCACTTAGCTATGGGCCTTACACTATCACCAAGGCTATGGGTAGCAATTCTTTTGAGCTCAACACTCCACCCTTCCTTGGCTTGCACCCCATGTTCAATGTGGACCTCCTTCGACCATATTTTCCACCATTATTTTCCACCTCAGTTATTGCAGAAAAACTGACACTAATAGCGCTCAACCATGACTACATGGAACATGCATCCACTGATCAGATAGTGGACACACAGGTCAAGTGTACTCGCCAGCAAAGGATTCAGATTTATCGGGTTGTCAAGGTAAGGAAACTCCTACACCAAGGCAAGTGGCTCATCTGGGGATAAATTCAACAAAAGTTTACTCACTTGATGGGGGAACTCAACACAATGGAGACCATTTCTTCCTAAGGAGGGAGGAATGATCCAGGTGGATATTGGTGGCCACCCACCTATTTCAACTGGCTCCTCTTGATAGTTTTTAGTTCAACACATTCTTATGTACTTTTTTGTAATTGTGGGTTCTACACTTTCAGGTTTGTCTAAATCCCTACACATATTCCAGGTGGATATTGGTGGTCACCCACCTAATCCAAATGGATTATTTTGGAAGTTTTCATGTCAACACATCTTTATGTACTTCTAGGGCCATTTTGGGGCCCTAAACAATGTTTTTTTGGCTTGCCACAGTCAAACTGTAGATAGAGTCAAAGTTTGATGGCATAATGTTTATTTCTCAAGAAGACGTTTCCAATGGGATATCACGCGCCTAAAACGAAGGTCATATGCAAAAGTTACGACCCCAGGAAATTGAGGTACAAACTTACCCATTGGGGCCCACATAACTTTTGGCGTTTCATCTCCTAGGGTTAGGTTTTTGAATGTCTAGGGTTTTGGAATTCATGAGTAATGTTAAAAGGGCCTTTGGAGCCTTTTTGTAATCATTTTTCTCATACAGATGTGTGTAGAAACCACATCTCTTCTTAGAGATAGCTACCACCATTCAAGCAGGTTGTTTTCAGTTCTGCAGCTTTATAATTTCAGCGTATTGTATTTATTCAATAGAAGTTATTTTTCACTGGATATCTATTGTTGTTCTCTGTATCTCTGTGTTATTGTATTCATTTTGTTTTTCTCATAAATCTAGATCAATATATATCCTATAATAGATGCCTAGAAGAAAAATACAGAAACAAAACACCTACATATATATTAGCTAGGGGTGACATTCCCATCTGGCTCTTCTTCAGTCTGTTCTAGTGAGAAATTTAGGTCTAGTAGGCATTGTTGACGACCCAAAGATGAAGCCACATCTAAATTGTTTGAGATTGAGCGAGCTGGCAACTGTGTTTTTGGACAGAGCCACATTTCTTCAACTTTTGATTGGATTGTTGTGCATTCATCTTGGAGTTGATGTTGCCTCTGCTCTGCCATAATTTCCATTGTAGTGAGAAGTTGAGTGGATAATCCATGCACCTAAATCTATAGTGCTTGGATGGAATGGACCAACTCTGAATTTTCTTCCTCTCTTATCTCCTGTCTCCACTGTGTTGTTCCCATTCGACGCCATGTAATATCCTGGAGCTCTTCTACAACCTTTGTGCTAAGAAATTCCAAATCATCTCCCTTCAAATTTGATTCCTTATAACTTTGGTTCACGATAGTTTGTTGTGAATTAACCCATGTTGGCACATTTAAAATAATCTCCCATCATGCATGAAGCAACAACCATGACGGGGTAGGATTGGATTCCATCAAATCCATAACTCTTGATATGATCTCACACATACTAAGCAAGAGACGTGGAGGGGCAGTGTGATCCTTATATTTAGTGGGTATTTGCAAAGAGAACCCAGGTGAAGCAATCTCCCATATAAGAGGTAAAACAACCATAAATCCAAGGGCAAGTACAACTAGGAGAAGTGACAAAATATTCCTTGAGGCTATTTAAGAAAATGCGTGTTTAGTTGAGGGGCTCTGTATGTTTCTATGTTGAAGGTGAGGGTGAGAGGTACTGTGTGATCCTCCCATGTAGAAGGAGCGAAGGCTCTTGCATGACAAGTATTCTCTATTTCATGTCGTGATCACAAAGGATGATGAGGTGGTTAGTGTATGAGAATGTGTATTCAAACCGTCACTTTGAAGAGCGCTCACCATATGGGCTTCTTTATTTCCACCTTTACCACTTGTGCTCAAAACCTTGAGATCGTTCATGGGATTGAGTTGTGTTATCCTCAACTCCTATGGATAACTAAGGAGATGATGTATCGAGGCCCTCAGGTTGCAGACATGGAGTATCAAGATATAGCTTGAACAACAATGTCCACTTACACAGACATAGACCCACTTCACCACCAAAAATCTAGGATCATCACGACGGTATCCACCATATCAACTGGCCTCCAGAAGACATTGGTTCTTTCTCCATGAGGTAAAATACATGTATTATGGTGAGTGTTAGTTCAATATTTGAGGCATTTGAGTTTGTTGCATCTATTTTTGCTTTTGAATATGTGACATTTGCTTGGACATTATGCTCTTTTCCCTGTTTCACTTTGGTGGTTGACATTGTTCCCTAGTAAGTGGGTCACCCTTGGTGATAGGTATGCTACCGATAGGTCCTTTTGAAGATTCATCATTCCATTCCCGACCATATTTTCACTTTCCACAATTCATCCCCTCATCTCCTCACCTTTTGGGTTTTTGAGTGTATTGACCCAAGAAGGGGTTGTCCCTCACTTCATGGGAAGAAGGGGTTGAAGGCCCAGAGGATTGTGACTAGAAAAAGATAAAATAGAAACAATTAACCTTCTATATGCTCACCCAGGGATACCGAGGACAATGAGATGTCTCTCATAAAAAACTAATGGGACCTGTAAAACAATGACTAATAACAAAATGCCAACCAGGGAGGAGCATGTGTGGGCACTATTTTTATTGCTTAGGTAGAAGCCCCACACATGTTTCCAACTTGTGGAAGCATGATGTGACGAGGGTAGATTCAAGGTGGGCACATTTTTTCATTCTTAGGCAGAATCCCCACCTTGGCTTCAACCTGGAAATATCCTAAGAGAGTAAAAGGAAACAAATGAGCTTGGAAAAAGTTTGCATTGAAAACGAAAGTGCAACACACCCTCTACAAAGGCACCCATAAGTGAGACACTACAACCCTTTATATGTCATGAACCCCATGCCAAAAATTATTCCCCTCATCCATGACACCTCATCCACATGACTTAGAAGGAGGTTCTCTCGGGAAACACCCCTAAACTTGAGGAACAATTCACCCAATAGGTCATTTTGTCAACCCTCCCATACCTAAACTTGTCAAATTGCATAGGGTCTTTGAGCATCATTTTATTTTGATGAGGTGGTTTGGATGTGATTGCTTAGATGCCTATTTTATTTACTGTATTTACTCATCATGATGCTTTGACTTGATATCCTTGGAGGGCGTATCCATTTGTCTTTGTAGGACCCAACTGGTGGACAATTTTGGAGGAACAAGCCTAGCTTGGGCTTCCATGGGGCTTGAATCCCACAAGTTGGATTCCAAAGGCCCACACTTTGGATGATGATGACATGCCTTTGGAGGCCTAGAAAATACCTTAGGGGATCTTACCCATCCCCTACATGCCAAACAATTTGATTTAAAGGGCCAAAACGTCACCTTTTGAGGGTTTGACATCTCCTAAGGCTAGGTTGTGGTGGTGGTGATCGAAATTTGGCACTTTTTGGAGGAAGAGGCCCATGGATCGTGGAAGAAAGGATATTTTTGAAGACTATTTGCCTTTGGATGTCCAACTCTCCCTGATCCAACTCAATGACTTGACCAAAAGTGCCAAACGTTTCCCAAAATAAGGGTGACGCCATGCTTCTAGGGTTTCTCTTATGTGCAAAATAGGAATTAAATAATATTAATTTTGTAAAGGGGAAAGATAAGGGATGTTGACCCCTTATCTTGTGTTTTACCCTAATTTTTGTGGACAAACATGTTTTAGGACATTTTGTATAAATAGAGATCAACTTTATTTCATTTTGATATAGCTCTCCCATTGTGAGAAGACTAATGGCTGAAATTTTCGCTAGACTTGAGAATTTTTGGTATCTCTCTCTCTTGAAAATGATTTTTTATGTTATCTCTTGGTGAATAGATGAGGCTAAGTGGTGCGCACCTCTTGGAATATCTTATTCTTACTTGTGGATGGTTATCTGGGTGAAACTAGGGTTTTAACTTGCAATCTTCTTGTTTGGTAAGGAAAATTTGCATCCTTCTTGATTATTTCATGATATTGTTGGATTAAAAATCCTAGGATGAGTATAATTGCATACAACCTCCATCAAGTTCTTTTCATTTACTAGTATACAAGTATTTTATTACAAATTTCCTTGGAGGAGTACAAGGGTGTACACCCTCCTTGAATCTACTTTGAAGTTGGTTCACATACCCTAGGGTGTTGATTAAGGTTGGTTGTCATTGATGTCAACCCTTGAAGAAAGCCTCGTAGCACAAAGGTTTGGGTAATGGACCTAAGATTGTTTGATGTAAATATGACTCATTATTGTTTTTTCATGGTTGATAAGAAGTAAATATGGATGGACTCCAAAGTGGTCCCCTTATGGTGAAATCCCTCACGGGAAGACGCTTTGCGGAGTAAGAGAACCCATGCTTAATTGTGGAATAATGAGATGAAGGACAATGAATTTGTCAGGGAAACTATCCTAGATGGATAGTGTTTGTCATGCCATTTCAGGTGGTATGTATAACATCACATAACTCCTCATGATTAGAGAGTTATGACCATGTGAAGTTGGAGAACCCAGGTTTGGGTAATGGACACAAGTTTGTTTGATGGATAACAATATGATTTTTGCTAGATTTGAAGGTAATATTAATCTAGATGGATATTACATGTCATTCCATTTCTGGTGGTATGTGGAATGTCACATAAATCCTCACGTTTTGAGAGTTATGGCCTTACGAAGTTGGAGGACCCTCTATGTCATCTAGAAGCCCCAAAAGGTCAGAGTAATCAAAGTGGTTTAAGAGATTTTAAAAGGTAAATAATAAAGTGAAGTGATGAGTGTATTATAATTCAAAGTGAATAAAAAACAAATTATTTCAATAATAAATTTAATGGAGAAATTAGAAGTGGGTTAACCCTAAAATAAAGAAAGTGGGCCAAGTGACCTAGAAGATGTTTTTAAGGAAGCTACTTGGAGAGTATAAATAAGAGGCAAGGCTCTCTCATTTTAATCACACTTGAGAATATTGAATATCTATATGTGTCTAAGGTAACCAAGGATATATAAGATGAAATTCTGAGGGAAGGTGAAGAAAAGAAGGCCAAAATGCAAGGAAGGATAAATTCTTTTGATGGTGTTTTCTAAGGTATGTTATTTACAGGTCATATCACCATTTTTGCTATAATTTTTTTTATGTAATGATTCAGACCGTGAAATTGCTATGAAATAGAGAAAACATATCCAAGTATCCTTGGTAAAAAATTATGCTTTTGGGTCATTTTATTTTGGGAGTTACACTCCTTGGAAAATAAGGTTTGTGGCTAGTCCTGAAACTAGTCAAAAACAGGTGTTTAGGGTAAAAAAGTCATAACTTATTCATAACAAATCCAAATTCCATGAGACAAAATGTGTTGGTTAGGGTACATTTTTTAGTATTCTTTGTAACAATTTTATATCAATTCAACAAATATTCTGTGTGGGGCACGCTCTACAATGTTGCTCTCTAGAATAAGCCAGAATTCAACAAGGTATGCCATTTTTTCTATAACTCCTTTTATTAGAGGTTCCAAGTAGTGACACTTGGAGGAATTGAATAAAACACATTGAAGAACATTGTGTATCAGTTTCAGATCTTTATACATTATAGGTACAAAGTTATGATTACTTCAAGTTAGGGTTGTTGAGTAATCCAAAACTAGGCATGTGAGACTAAAGAAAAGTTTGATGAAAATGCTAGTCTCTTGTTTTTAAAGTTAAGGAAGGTTTGAAGGAATGTGATCATATACACCAGGTCTATTACATAGCTACACATCATATTTGGATGATGAAATTGATGAGGGCTTTTGGTTGAGGTACATGTTTAGTACATGGTTGAGACAAGTAGTTGATGAGTTGGCATATACATGAGGTGTATAGTTGATGATGTTGGTACATATTGATGAGTCATAGTTGATGAGTAGTTGAGACATGATTGGTACATACTTGGTACGTGGTTGTATGCACTTTTTTATGGTACAGGTTGATTACAGGTTGTTTGGTACATGTTGGTGCATGGTTGATGCACTTGTTTATGGTACAGGTTGATGCATGGTTTAGATTTATTGGCACATGTTTACAACGGTATATCTCACAGTGATAGTGTGACAATGGTTCCATCATTCTACTTCTACTTCGGGGCGATTGGATGGGGCAAGGTACCTTCCGTTTGTAGCTGGAGAACATAGGAGGTTGTAGCCTCCTTCTGGTTGTAGCCATAGAATTGGGGAGTTGGAGCTTCCTTCAGGTTGTAGCCTGAGAAACTAGGGGGTTGAAGACTCCTTCCAGTTGCAGATGGAAAACAAAGGAAGTTGGTGCTTCCAATGAATGTAATTCTTCAAGACATATAAGAAAAAACATTATGTGGTTTTCTCCCGATTTGGGTTTCCACGTAAAACATTGGTGTACCTTGTATGTGTATGATTTTTCATTTGTTCATTTCTTATTTTCTCTACAGTTATTGGATGATAATGCTTCATTGATATAACACTTGGATTATAGGGTTAAAAAGGATTAAATTTCTCTATTATTGATTCACCCCCCCTCTCAGTGATCCAACAATTGGTATCAGAGCCAGTTCCTTAAGGAAACAGTTTAACCACTGGAAGGAGATCATGGATTATTCTGAGAATGGAGTACCAATGTTTAATGGTCATAATGGTTTTAAGTATGAGATGTGGAGCATAATGACAGAAGTATTTTTACAGGAACAGGGACATTATATTTGGCTATCAGTTGTTACAGGATATGATAGTTCAAAAAGGGCAAAGACTGCAACCAAGAAGGAATTGAGGAAAAATAACAATGGATTTCATCTAGGAAGGATTACCTAATCCGGTAAGAGAAAAGGTTGGTAAATGTTTATTATCAAAATAACTTTGGGATAAGTTACATTACATATATTCTTCACCCATCACAGATTCATAAAATGTCAAAGAAAATGAAAATACAAATCAAGAAGAATTATGTTCACCATGTCAAGAAGATTCAGAAGATGAAGAGTACATAATCACCATAGGTATGCTATTTTGTGTTAATTGTGAAAAACATGGACATCTTGAAATAGAATGCCATGAAGGAAATGAGACAGGAAAAATAATTGAAAAGGAAGACAATTATGAAGAATAATTTATTAGTGCTTTAGATGAACTAAGAGAAGAAAACAACTCACTCAAGAAATAATTGATGAAACAAAAGGAAAGTATTCACATTTTTGAAGAATCCCAACAGGTCATTGCGAACTTAATAACTCAGTTAGAAGAAGCTAGAAAGATCGAAGAAAATCTTGAATATCAAAAACATTGTTTGGAAACCAACATAGTAGCACAGAAGGAAGAAGCAGAAATGAGAGAGAAGATATTGAAAGATCATCTTAAGAAAAGAACTAACGATCTAAACCAGCTTGAGGCAGAGTTTGGTCAAGAAGAGAAAGGACTTGAAGAAGAAATAATCACATTAAAAATTCAACTTGAAGAAGCAAAAAGAACATAGGAAGTCTTGAAGTCTTAGATAATGAAGAAAGAAGAAGAGGTTGAAAATATTTAAGAAGAAGTTGTCACATTGAGAAGTAAAATCGTCAAGCTCAACATGAACGTTGAAGAGATAGAAACATCCACATCAGTTATAGAGAATGAAGAGAAACACTCTAGGTTGTTAGAAAAGAAGAATGAAGAAAATAGGAAGAGTTATGCATAAGTAATCAAAGGAAGGAATCATGGTCAACCAGAATCTAAGAAAATTATTAAAGATATATCTTCAAGGGGACCATCCATGTTCAAGCCACAAAGAAGCTTCAATCATGATCATGATCAGTCAAAACAAAAATTCAGAAGGACTACACCACAAAGAACATCATTCACTCCCAGGTATGCAAATTTATTTTATGGTCATTGTTTTTATTGTACTAACTTTGGACATAAGGTTGCAGATTGCAGGGATTATAAAATAAATGTTTAAGCAAGGAGTGCTTATGTGGCTGCACATAACATTGAGTGTTACAAATGTCATAACTATGGACACATCGCCAGTGATTGTAGAAGCATGATCGATACTTCCATGAAAGAGAACACTGATATCAGATATACGAAAGTATGGATACAAAAACAAGAATAATAGGTGAACAAAGACCATGTACCAGAGATCACAAGATTGGAAATAAAACGAGATGAAGAAGATTCTACATAGAAAAAGAAAGATGTCAGATACATAAAGGTTTGGAAAATAACTAAAAGAAAGGAAGGGAAAGTAAATAAGGAACAGGTTCAAGAGATTGTACTTTCAGGCATTGTAGTGAAAGATGAATCCACAGACAGAAAGAAAGAAGTCATAGCTCAGAGAGATAATGAATTTACCCATGAAGATGATGATGAATACACATCAGAGAAAGAATTGTTCTGATCCATCCGGCTTAGAGACTACCAAGTAATATGAATAGTGTACAGGGGGAGTCTATGTGATAGTTGTGACAGACCAAAGAACCATCCTTCGAGTAGCTTGTAGAGTTTGAGAAGATAGATTCAGAGCAATCAGTTAGAAGAAGTACAATTTGGTAGTATAATGATAAATGGGTTAGCATTATGGACAGTTGCACAAGTAGAGTCTTGGAAAGTATGGACATAGATGGATTCGTAAGAACACTTAGCAAGTTTGGATAGATATATGATAGTGGACGAGAGCATGGATTCATAGATTGGTTCAGAGAGTGGTTCAAAGACAAAGGAACATTATCGTAATGGATGATAATTACACAAGAAATGGCTCAAACAATGCTAATGCATTACAAATTGACAGATATTTTTCAGACACAGGTAGTGCATACATGATTTCACATTCAAAATAGAGTAATGTTCATAAACAACACTATCAAAACTCCCTACGAGCTATGGAAAGGAAGACCAACAAATGTGAAGCACTTCAAAGTTTTTGGAAGCAAATGCTACATCAAAAGAGAAGATGGCAGAATGAGAAAGTTTGTCTCTCGTGTGGACAAATGAGTACTTTTTGGTTACTCAAGTACAAGGAAATCATACAAGTGTTACAATCTAAGATTGAACAAAGTTGTGGAAAGTATAAACGTAACGATTGATGAAACAGGCAAAGCAGAATCAAAGGAAGAAAATGAATCAATGAAACAACCCTTAGAAGAAGAAGCAGAAGATGAAAAGGAAGTAGAAGAGGAAGATGAAGAGAATCCGATAGAAGCATAAGAGCAAATTCAACAAGTGTCTCCAAAGACACCCAGTAAACGAGTACAGAAGAATCATCCTTCAGATCAAACTATTGAAAACAAAGATGTAGGAGTTGAGACTAGAAGAAGAATCCATTCACCAGAACAAACACACCTAGCACTCTTATCTACAATTGAACCAAACTGTTTTGAAGAAGCCAACAAGGATGAATTTTGGAATAACGCCATGGATGAAGAATTGGATCAAATAAAGAAAAATGACACTTGGGAATTGGTTCCAAGACCAAAAAATAAGATTGTGATCGACACAAAATGGGTTTCAGGAATAAATTGAATGAAGATGGACATGTTACAAGGAACAAAGCTAGATTGGTATGTAAAGGATATGCATAGATTGAAGGAATCAACTTTGAAGAGACATTTTCCCTAGTTGCCAGAATGGAAGCAATCTGTTTGCTTTTAACTTATGCATGCTCCAAAAATGTTGAAGTATATCAGATGGACATAAAATCATCTTTTCTGAATGGGGAAATTGAAGAAGAAGTCTACATTGAAAAACCAGAAGGATTTCAGTTGTCAGAGAACACAGACTATGTGTGTAAATTAAATAAGGCCTTGTATGGTCTAAAACAGGCTCCTAGAGAATGGTACTCCAGTCTGGATAAGTATCTGCAACAGGCAGGGTTCAGAAAAGAAAGTGCAGACAACAACCTCTACATCAAGGTAAGTCAAGGTAATATTTTATTAATTGAAGTTTATGTTGATGATATTATTTTTGGTAGTGATGATGTCAGGTTAAGCCAGAAATTTGCAAAAGACATGTAGAATGAATTTGAAATGTCGTTACTTGGAGAACTATCCTTCTTTTTGGGACTTCAGATACGTCAAAGCAACCAAGGAATTTTTAGTTCTCAAACCAAGTATATCCGAGAAATGATAAAGAGGTTTAGAATGGACGATTGCAAACCAGTTATCACTCCCATGCAAACCAGTTGTAAGTTGAGAAAGTATGATGATTCGAAGTCTACAGATCAGAGGCAATACATGTCAATGATTGGAAACCTACTATATGTGACAACATCTAGACCAAATGTAATGTAGGAAGTTGGACATGTGACATGATTTCAAGCAGCACCAAAGGAATCACATGTATTAGCAGTAAAGAGGATCTTCAGATATCTCAAAGGAACAAAAGAGTTTGGATTATGGTATCCAAAAGGAAAAGATCTATCACTTATTGCCTACATAGATGCAGATTGTGAAGGTTTTATTGATGACCGACGAAGCACCAGTGGAGCAATGTTCTACTTAGGTGAGTGTTTGGTATCATGGTTAAGTAATAAACAATCATCAATATCTCTATCTACAACCGAGGAAGAGTATATTACAACAACAACATGTTGTACATAGGTTCTTTGGATGAAACAAACTTTGATAGATATACAGGTTGAGTATGATGAGCCCATTCCAATATATTGTGATAATACAAGTGTCATCAGTATCTCAAAAAACCTGATGATGCACTCCAAGGCGAAGCACATTCCAATAAAGTATCACTTTCTTCGGGAACAAGTTGCAGAAAAGAACACCAGAGTTGAGTATGTGGTAACAAAAGAACAAGTGGCAGACATCTTTACAAAACCACTTCCACGGGAAGCCTTTGAATATCTTCACCAAAGACTTGGAGTTATTTCTACTCCAAAATGAATGTTTTTTGAATGCTTATCTTATATGTCTTAGATGTACACGAGGAAGCACCATAAGAGGATAGTTCATTCAGGGGGAGAAACCCTGGATGTAAATATACCTTTTCCATTGATGACAAAGGGAGAGAGATTTAACAAATGCAAAGGACAGAGGCATGGTTCCAGGGGGAGAAGATTTATCATATGCAGAAGACAGAGGCAGATTTATCAGATGCAGAGGACAGAGGCATGGTTCCAGGGGGAGCATGAGTGATATGATTTTAGTATTTCATCAGAGTGTTGCCATCAATGCCAAAGGGGCAGATTGTTGATTAAGGTTGGTTGTCATTGATGTCAACCCTTGAAGAAAGCCCTGTAGCACAAAGGTTTGGGTAATGGACCCAATATTGTTTGATGTAAATATGACTCATTATTGTTTTGTCATAGTTGATAAGAAGTAAAAATGGATGAACTCCAAAGTGGTCCCCTTATGGTGAAATCCCTCACGGGAAGACGCTTTGTGGAGTAAGACAACCCATGATTAATTGTGGAATAATGATATGAAGGACAATGAATTTGTCAGGGAAACTATCCTAGATGGATGTTTCTTGTCATGACATTTCCATTGGTATGTAGAAAATCACATAACTCCTCACGGTTAGAGAGTTATGACCATGTGAAGTTGGAGAACCCAGGTTTGGGTAATGGACCCAAGTTTGTTTGATGGATAACGATATGATTTTTGCTATATTTGAAGGTAATACTATTCTAGATGGATAGTAAATGTCATTCCATTTCTGGTGGTATGTGGAATGTCACATAACTCCTCATGTTTTGAGAGTTATGGCCTTACGAAGTTGGAGGACCCTCTGTGTCATCTAGAAGCCCCAAAAGGTCAAAGTAGTCAAAGTGGTTTAAGAGATTTTAAAAGGTAAATAATAAAGTGAAGTGATGAGTGTATTATAATTCAAAGTGAATACAAAATAAATTATTTCAATAATAAATTTAATGGAGAAATTAGAAGTGGGTTAACCCTAAAATAAGGAAAGTGGGCCAAGTGACCTAGAAGATGTTTTTAAGGAAGTTACTTGGAGAGTATAAATAAGAGGAAAGGCTCTCTAATTTTAATCAAACTTGAGGATATTGAATATCTATATGTGTCTGAGGTAACAAAGTATATATAAGCTGAAATTCTGAGGGAAGGTGAAGAAAAGAAGGTCGAAATGCAAGGAAGGATAAATTCTTTTGATGGTGCTTTCTAAGGTATGTTATTTACAGGTAATCTCACCATTTTTGCTATAACTTTTTTTTTATATAACGATTCAGACCGTGAAATTCCTATGCCATTGAGAAAACATATTAAGTATCTGTGGTAAAAAATGTCACTTGTGGGTCATTGTAGTTTGGGAGTTACACTCCGTGGAAAATAGGGTTTGTGGCTAGTCCTGAAACTAGTAAAAAACAAGTGTTTCGGGTAAAAAAGTCATAACTTCTTCATAACAGATCCAAATTACATGAGAAAAAATGTGTTGGTTAGGGTACATTCTGTAGTATCCTGTGTAACAATTTCATATCAATTCAAAAAATATTCCGTGCGGGGCACTCTCTACAATGTCACTCTCTAGAATAAACCAAAATTCAACAAGGTATGCCATTTTTTCTATAAATCCTTTTATGAGAGGTTACAAGTAGTGACACTTGGAGGAATTGAATAATACACACTGAAGAATATTGTGTATCAGTTTTAGATATTTATACATTTTAGGTACAAAGTTATGATTACTTCAAGTTAGGGTTGTTGAGTAATCCAAAACTAGGCATGTGAGACTAAAGAAAAGTTTGATGAAAATGCTAGTCTCTTGTTGTTAAAGTTAATGAAGGTTTGCATGAATGTGATCATATACACTAGGTCTATTATAGAGCTACAAATCAGATTTGGATGATGAAATTGATGAGGGCTTTTGGTTGAGGTACATGTTGAGTACATGGTTGAGACAAGTAGTTGATGAGTTGGCACATACATGAGGTGTATAGTTGATGATGTTGGTACATATTGATGAGTCATAGTTGATGAGTAGTTGACACATGATTGGTACATGGTTGGACACACTTGTTTATGGTATAGGTTGATTACAGGTTGTTTGGTATAGGTTGGTGCATGGTTGATGCACTTGTTTATGATACAAATTGATTACAGGTTGAGGTACATGTTGATGCATGGTTCAAATTTATTGGTACAGGTTTACAACAGTATATCTCACAGTGATAGTGTGACAGTGGTTCCATCATTCTACTTCTACTTCATGGCGGTTGGACGAGGCAAGGATAGGTGGTTGTAGCCACCTTCCGATTGTAGATGGAGAACATAGGGGGTTGTAGCCTCCTTCTGGTTATAGCTAGAGAATTGGGAATTTAGAGATTCCTTCAGGTTGTAGTCTAAGAAACTAGGGGGTTGGAGCCTCCTTCCAGTTGCAGTTGGAAAACAAAGAAATTTGGTGCTTCCAATGAATGTAATTCTTCAAGACATATAAGAAAAAACATTCTGTGGTTTTCTCCCGATTTGGGTTTCCACGTAAAACACT
>ML785553.1:114862-131831 GCA_009831015.1 Picea engelmannii
TCACAACAACATGAAATTGGGTTTACATAGCCCAATATCACCCCTTAAACACAACTTGGAGGGTCTTATAACTAGTTCATAATAATGAAATACAAATAATAATACATGTGAGAACCAACTAAGATGATAATTCAACTATTCCTTTAATAAAAAAGTAGTGATTAAAGGAAGACATGTATCACCTTATCAATATTTAAGAAACACTATTCGGAAATCATAATTACTAGGATATTACATGCAAAATTTGAAGTTCATAGTAGAAAAGTAGATCCAATAGGCCAAAGGGATGAGTGACCACGTGTTCACACACAAGATCAATTCCAATTGACCATAATCCACCCACAATCACAACAATCAAGAAGTAAAAAAGGAAAAAATCTGTATATGTGCTAACTTAGCCTAAAATAGTATTGAAATTTCTAAATATTTTTATTGAAACATGTGCCACAAATAGAGTTTCAAAGAAGCATGAGTTATATTTATGCTTCGATAACAACTCACCACCATCAACCATGAAAATAATCACTTCCATTCAACCATGCATCTATAAAAATTGAATCCTAAATATAAGTCTTCCATTTTTCTTCCATTCATCCATGCATTGTAATGCCCTACCCAGGGCTTCATAGTTAAACTTTGAAGTTGTATTCTGGTTGACAATCTAATTTCATGAAATCTTAATTCTAAGTTATCTCTCTTTGTTTTAACAAGACAATAAAACCATATTCATTTACATGAAAGTAATTTCATGAATACATAGTGAAATTTAATTCAAGCAAAAGAGAAATTTATAATTTACCTCTTGAAGAAGAAGGTTGTCCTGATTGTTGTTGTCTGCTTGTTATTGAGTACCTTGTTTTGCTTAAACTGAAATTGTTTCCTCCCAACCAGCTAGGAACATAGCCTCTCCGGATCCCTAGCTCCAGGAAATCCCCTTGAGACCAAAATCCTAGCAACACCATTCCCCTAGCAAAAACCCACAAATTTTTGCAACCTTGTCTCCTCTCCCTGGTTTCCCCTTCCTCTCCTCTCCAAAGATCCTTTTTCCTTTTATTCCCCAGTCCAACTCCCTCTTCCTTATCCTCTTCTCTCGAACCCCCCCCCATCATTAATTTCCCATCTACCTTATCCTTTGTCATAAATTCATACCTACCCCAACAACAAATGCAATACTTAATTTTATTCATTGTTGCATTTCTTAAATCAAAAGAATAATCAAATAAATGATCAAATCTAATTAGTTCAATAACTAGTTGATTTAATTTAATTTAATTAATTTATACCATTAACTAACTTAACTAGGTGCTAGATACACCCACCCATCAAGAAAATTCGTCCCGAAGTTATAGTAACGCACAATACAAGGATAGTAATAACATGATTCATACATCTATATCAGATAGTTGCATCATTAATTTAAACATTCATAAATACTAGTGTACATGTGCAAGGCATGTATGCATAGCTAGCACATACAAAACTCATGTGTGTACTAATGAGAATAATTATTACATCTATTAATCCAATCCAATCCAATCAACAATGCTATTAATTTCATAAAGAATAATAAACCATTTACAATATTTGCAGAATCATTCATTTATAATAATTTAACACAAGGAGCATTCACTTGGATAATTTTAGTTCAGTTATGCCCCTTCTTTTTTTTAGCGAAATAAAATTAGACACTTACGCTATAATATTAGAAATCCCACATAGTTTCAACTAATTCTAATCATCCTTCCTCCCTAACCTACTTCCATATTCCATCCATATCCCTCCTTTGATGGACTATCCTGGAGCGTCAACTATATTGACCTAACTCTAGATAGAACCCATAAGTGGAAGTTTCAACTACCTTGACCAAGCTTCCCCAACAAGCAATTGGTAATCATCATCACATGTCTAGGGGAGCATGATCTAACACTGTCATCCCATGACTCCAGGTTTTAGAGGATACATAGTGAGAAATGCCTCCACCTCTCTTGATAGAACTAAGGTCAACACCCTATCATGGACCATACAGTGGCACTATGTTAGTAAGATTTTGTCATCATATATTCAGTTTTAGGCAGTCTCTCTGCCTGGAAAACCTACACTTGGCCACATATTATAGCAATGCATTTTAACCAACATAATTTAACATGCAAATATTCATACCATATTATTTCTCAGTTGATGTTCATGACATCAAGAATTTATTATGACCATCCCTTGGATATTTCATAACCCATTAATCTACAGGTTAGTTATAACACATACTCATGCATATCCATACACCATTAACATGTAATTTCATTCAACCATAGCATTAACTCACGTACCAATATCTTTCAAATTCTAATTATTAAGCTAGAAATAGGTCGCATAATATCCATCATAAATCACATAACGATAAACATTCATAGTATTCACATTCACATAGGTGCATATGTCCAAAATTTAAAGTGTCAAGTAATTAGTGTTCCACAAATCATAAGCAAATAAAAATATGACTAGACTATAAGTAATTCTAGTTGTCTAAGTAAAAATGGGTCATTACATACACCCATCCTTTGGGAAACATAGTCCCGAGGTGGTAAAAAAAGTAAGGGATGATCTCGTCTTAAGGTCTCTGCATCCTCCCAAGTAGCAGATCCTTGGCTATACTTATGCCACTAGACCTTGATGGTTTGACCATGATATGCGTAGTGGTTCGACCATGATGGTTCTCGCGTCCGAGACCTACAATTCCTTCTGATTTAGTTTGTGATATTCGTCAACAACATAATGATGTAGAACAGGTACATGAAAAAAATCATGAGTTTTATCATCCCTAAGTGAAGAAAATGTGAAACAATGGGCCTTATCAACCCTAAGTCAAGTAGTATCTGCAACTCACAAAGTTATGGAGCCGTCATCCTATACAGTGTCTTCGGAATTGGCTCCGCACCAGGTTTTAGCTTGATGGTAAAATCAATCTCCCTCTCAAGAGGAAACCCTAGCAACTCTTTTGGAAAAACATTCATGAATTCTAACAATATTGGATACTGATTTATAGAGGGTCCCTGTCCTTCATTAACTGCTTCCACCACATAAAATCGACAACCTTGCCTCATGCAATTTTTAACCTTCATTTTCGAGATAAAGCATAGAGATACCTTCCTCTGTATACCATGGATCTCTAATGACCTTCCTTCATCATCAACACAAAGTACCCTCTTCGTGCACAAAGACTTTTCCTATGTGCACAAAGACTTGACAACCCTAAACCACTTCTGAGACATGTTATCAAAGCCATCTTCTACCTAGAAACTTGACCTATGGGGACATCCATTCATAAATGTAAATTTCCATCTCATCTCCCCCTAGGGTCACCTGTGATTCCCCCCTTGAGGTGATTAGTTCACCTCTAAAGTGACAAGAATACCTATTCGAGGTGACAGTGGGTAGGTGTTCTCTTAGTTATTGGTGTATTGTGGTTTGGGTTGGTCTTTGCCCAACCTACAACTTGTGTGATAACAAGTTGGACGGGATGTGCTCATTGACCCGTAAAGTTTATATGGGGTCCCTTAAAGCCAAGTTCACTTGCTTATCAACTATGGGGTAGTTTTGGGGGAGGATGTGTTGAGGAACACAGGTGTAAAATGCTTCCATCTCAAAATAGATTCGCCAAAAAAATGTTGCTAGCTTCATATCTTTGGGCGATGCCTTTTTCTCAATTGGTTATTGACCACTTTGGAATCCTCGATGATTGAGATATATTTTATATCATGTTGACGTGCCAACTTCAATCCTTAGAGCATAGCATATGCCTAAGCCTGATTGTTAGTAGCATGTTCAATATTCCAAGAGAAGAGTAGCTTAATATTTCCTCATAGGGAGAAGAGAACCCCACCCGCATCTACCACCCCTACTTAGAGAAATTTTTTTAAGATAAATATGTTAACCATTATTTCATAAAATAAAGGAATATGTAGTCAATTGGGTTTACTTCAAATGGTTGGGAAGAATGATTGTTATCCTCCCCACCCAAGTTCAATTACAACAAGTGACATGTTGAACTCTTAACTAGTATATCAGTTATAATGACTTCAAACCTTGTCCTTGAAATGAGAGAAGTACTCGAAATATCATGATTATTATAAAAAAAAATTAATGAAGCTTTAAGTTTTTTCATAATCTAATTTATACAAGGTATCATTTTTCAAATAAAAATTACCTAACAAATTTTTCTTATATACAAAATTTTATAAAAAAAATTACTCAATAAATAATAAAAAAGAAAACATATATATATATGAGAAATGTGATAATAAAGTGAAAATAAGTAGAAAACAAATATATATATATATATATATATATATATATATATATATATATATATATATATATATAAAAGAAAAATAAGATAATAAATTGTTAAAAAAAAATGCATATGTAACTAGAGACACCCATCATATACGTAAAAGTAGGTTAACATAAAAGAGATATTAAGAATAAATCATAAGAAAATGTTATTAAATTTAAATGTAAAGTTAGGATATCCCACTTAAAGAAATGTACTTAATAATGTCATGATATATTATGTTCATATATGTCTGAGACACACATTATATCCCCATCCATATATATACCAAACTTATGTGAGGTGTTGATGTAAATGGTTAAGGTTTTCAAATAAATATAAGTATATACCTAACTTATGTGAGGTGTTGATGTAAATGGTTAAGGTTTTCAAATTTAAGTGTTTGGCAACCATAATATCTTCATTTATATATAATATATATGTGAGTTGTGTATGTAGATGGTGAAGGTTATGGAGTTCGGTCAATTTGACATTGTTAACAAATATAAAGTAATGAGAAATCTTAAACAAATTATTTATGTGAAAGGAATTTGATATTATATTTAAGAAGGAAGTATAATTTTTCATGTGCATAATATCTTCATTTATATATAATATATATGTGAGTTGTGTATGTAGATTGTTAAGGTTATGGAGTTCGGTCAATTTGATATTGTTAACGAATATAAAGTAATGAGAAATCTTAAACAAATTATTTATGCGAAAGGAATTTGATATTATATTTAAGAAGGAAGTATAATTTTTCATGTGCATAAACAGAGGAAAAATTAATTTTGATGTGTAAATTTTTCACTAAATCTTATTTTACTTTGAGTCTACTTAGTGAATGAATCATTAGTCATCATAACATAAAATTGGCACAGATTAATTGTGGTTAAGGTAAGATCTTTGGGTTGGGCTTGATGATGAATTCTCCACACAAGATTCCAACATTGTGGTGCTATGTACCCAAATTGGCACAGATTAATTGTGGTTAAGGTAAGATCTTTGGGTTGGGCTTGATGATGAATTCTCCACACAAGATTCCAACATTGTGGTGATATGTATGAAAAAAAAAGCATTGAAAGTTTGATTTCACAATTTTTAAGTTGTTTTTTTATAATTTGTGTTTTTTTTCATATTTTTTTTTGATTAATTTTTGATTAATTTTTACTTTTATTTTTGAAATTGTAAATGGTTGTTGTTTCACTTTGTTTTATGATGTTTTGTTTTTGCAAAGTTTCACATCAATAATGAAGTTGCCTGATCCAAAACATAAACAATGAGAAGAAGGTCTTTTTCATTATTCAGAGTTAAATAATAATAACAATAATAACAATTACTATGAAAATTATGAAATTTTTTTGTGTTTTTATTGTCACTCTAATGTTATGATATTGATAAGAATTTGTTTGGAGAATTTAAAGTTGTTAAAATATTTATTAGAAGAAAAATTCATCGAATAATTTTGTGATAAAAATTAGTGAAAGAAGGTGGATATACGATCATATAAACCTTTCACATGAGGAAAATTAACATGTTTTGAGGAGGCATGGAATTAGTGCGCAAACATGGATATTGTTGTGCTTAATGGCTAGGTGGGATCCATATCAATGTAAATTTATATTTCCTTGAAGGGTTATCATTTTACTATGGAGGATGTCAAACACATTTATGGATTGAGCCACTAAGGTAGAAGTGTAGAGGGTGGTTCAATGATACAAGAGGATGAGATGTGCATGCAAGTAACAACAAAACATTTATCGATTGTGCCACTAAGGTAGAAGTGTAGAGGGTGGTTCAATTATACAAGAGGATGAGATAGGCATGCAAGTAACAACAAAGTATTTGCATGGAGGTACATGTGGTTGGAGGATTGGTTATGGAAGGTTGTTATACTAGATTCAACTAGGAAAACCAATAACTCCACACTCTTGAAAGTAATCATTGCTACCATTTATCCTTAAGGTTCCACTTACTTAAAATATTAATGATATATTGATTGAGTGATGGATATTAAGGGATAACTATTTGGAAAGAGCATTAAGTATTATTGAATTAAGCATAACATGGTGTAGAAATAAAAAGAAGATATTTTCTTAACTGGCACAAACATATAGGCTAAATGACAACTAATTTGGTTACATAAATTATTTCATATGGGAGAAGGTTTTTGGATCCTAAACTTTTTGCATTTGATTGTTGTCGATAAATTAAACTGAACATCAATACTATGGAGACAATGATACAAATTGCCTTTAACTAAGAGCTCCTAGAGGAAGTTGTAATTAATTTGCTAGTCCATGCTATGTAACTTCTTCAATAACCATTTTGATTTCTAATGTTATGTCAACTTCAATTTTATGCAAGGGGTTTGCCTCTAATTTGTTCAATTGTCAATAGAAAAGTGAGTCATATTTCAATACATACAAACCTAATTTATCAAAAAATCAATAAGCATGGTGATCAAGGTGGAATCAAAGTATTATGAAGATAGTTTAATCACACTGCCATTAATATTAAATATGATGTCGATGGAAGAACCAATTCTTCTCTTCCTCTACAACCCACTAGGAAGTTTATAAGTAGGATCAAAGGATAATATGAGTTCCTCACTTGAAAAGTAGATCAACAAGTTTGTTATATGTATTTTATATTTGTTAATCCAATCAAGTGTAAGAGTTCTCTATTTGGAAGAAGAGTACTCTACATATAAACTTTCTTAGAAGTGTTGGGATTTCACATATAATGCAACACATAATTACCCCATAACTTAGCATATCATAAGCACAAAATCAATGTCTAACCAGAGAGATAGAACACAATAAAAAACAAAGAGATATGATGTGTGTATCCTAGATACATTAATATTCAATAATCTCATAATTTAGGCCATCATCATAATATATGATGAATAAGCATCATGTAAAATGATGAATACAAATGAGACTAAATCCTCCTCATATATATGTTTATAATTTTCACCTAAAACCTCAAGCGTGGGACTAAAACCCATGAATGTCCACTTAAGTTAGCCAAGACACTCGATAAGATAAGTTATATATGCCCCACTTTGACCCAACCAACAACATTGGTCTCTCCCAATTGATTGGCTCCCTTGGTTGGTAAAAGAAATTAACAACTACCTCATTTGATCATCCTAGTCGACGATTACAAGTTGGGTTTACATATATCCAAACATTCCAACACCCCCCCTCGACCCACCACAAAACACAACTTATAGGTCAACAATAAAATTACAACAACAACCCCCCTTAATTTTATTTGGGTAGGGACCAATATAAAATTATCATTGTTGATAGCTAGTAAACTAATTAAGATGAGGTAAAATAACACTTTCTATGGAGAGGCCTAAATGAATTTTTCTTCCCAAACAACTTTTCATGATCCTCTATGAAAAATAGTGAATAAATCTCGTGCACCAAGCTCACAATAGAGAGTCATTCTTTAGAATATGACCCGCCAAACATCTCCACAAACAATGGTGAAAGAACAAGAGGATATCCACATATGATCATAGTAGGAACTCAAATTCCCTTAATGTTGTTAATAAACAATTTCCATACTATCAAACAATCTCTAGTTGAGCAACATACCAGTCATCAATGGTCTAGTCAGTCACTTATCAATCTAACCTCAACCAAATGGGTTTGCACATCCCAAAACAAGTTTATGGATCAAAATGGATCCATGTCACAATAGTCATATCATGACCATTTGATATATTCTAAGCAACACTCCTTTCACCACCTTCTTAGTCTTAGTCATACAATTTTTTAGCACATATCACAACAACATGAAATTGGGTTTACATAGCCCAATATCACCCCTTAAACACAACTTGGAGGGTCTTATAACTAGTTCATAATAATGAAATACAAATAATAATACATGTGAGAACCAACTAAGATGATAATTCAACTATTCCTTTAATAAAAAAGTAGTGATTAAAGGAAGACATGTATCACCTTATCAATATTTAAGAAACACTATTCGGAAATCATAATTACTAGGATATTACATGCAAAATTTGAAGTTCATAGTAGAAAAGTAGATCCAATAGGCCAAAGGGATGAGTGACCACGTGTTCACACACAAGATCAATTCCAATTGACCATAATCCACCCACAATCACAACAATCAAGAAGTAAAAAAGGAAAAAATCTGTATATGTGCTAACTTAGCCTAAAATAGTATTGAAATTTCTAAATATTTTTATTGAAACATGTGCCACAAATAGAGTTTCAAAGAAGCATGAGTTATATTTATGCTTCGATAACAACTCACCACCATCAACCATGAAAATAATCACTTCCATTCAACCATGCATCTATAAAAATTGAATCCTAAATATAAGTCTTCCATTTTTCTTCCATTCATCCATGCATTGTAATGCCCTACCCAGGGCTTCATAGTTAAACTTTGAAGTTGTATTCTGGTTGACAATCTAATTTCATGAAATCTTAATTCTAAGTTATCTCTCTTTGTTTTAACAAGACAATAAAACCATATTCATTTACATGAAAGTAATTTCATGAATACATAGTGAAATTTAATTCAAGCAAAAGAGAAATTTATAATTTACCTCTTGAAGAAGAAGGTTGTCCTGATTGTTGTTGTCTGCTTGTTATTGAGTACCTTGTTTTGCTTAAACTGAAATTGTTTCCTCCCAACCAGCTAGGAACATAGCCTCTCCGGATCCCTAGCTCCAGGAAATCCCCTTGAGACCAAAATCCTAGCAACACCATTCCCCTAGCAAAAACCCACAAATTTTTGCAACCTTGTCTCCTCTCCCTGGTTTCCCCTTCCTCTCCTCTCCAAAGATCCTTTTTCCTTTTATTCCCCAGTCCAACTCCCTCTTCCTTATCCTCTTCTCTCGAACCCCCCCCCATCATTAATTTCCCATCTACCTTATCCTTTGTCATAAATTCATACCTACCCCAACAACAAATGCAATACTTAATTTTATTCATTGTTGCATTTCTTAAATCAAAAGAATAATCAAATAAATGATCAAATCTAATTAGTTCAATAACTAGTTGATTTAATTTAATTTAATTAATTTATACCATTAATTAACTTAACTAGGTGTTAGATACACCCACCCATTAAGAAACTTCGTCCCGAAGTTATAGTAACGCACAATACAAGGATAGTAATAGCATGAATTATACATCTAGATCAGATACACACATGATTAATTTAAACATTCATAAATACCAGTGTACATGTGCAAGGCATGTATGCGTAGCTAGCACATACATAACTCATGCGTGTACTCTTGAGAATAGTTATTACATCTATTAATCCAATCCAATCCAATCAACAATGCTATTAATTTCATAAAGAATAATAAACCATTGACAATATTTGCATAATAATTCATTTATAATAATTTAACACAAACAACATTCACTTGGATAATTTTAGTTCAGTTATGCCCCCTTTTTTTTTTTAGCAAAATAAAATCAGACACTTACGCTATAAGATTAGAAATCCCACACAGTTTCAACTAATTCTAATCATCCTTCCTCCCTAACCTACTTCCATATTCCATCCATATCCCTCCTTTGATGGACTATCCTGGAGCGTCAACTATATTGACCTAACTCTAGATAGAACCCGTAAGTGGAAGTTTCAACTACCTTGACCAAGCTTCCCCAACAAGCAATTGGTAGTCATCATCACATGTCTAGGGGAGCATGATCTAACACTTTCCGCCCATGACTCCAGGTTTTAGAGAATACATAGTGAGAAATGCCTCCACCTCTCTTGATAGAACTAGGGTCAACATCCTATCATGGACCATACAATGGCACTATGTTACTAGCATTTTGTCATCATATATTCAGTTTCAGGCAGTCTCTCTACCTGGAAAACCTACACTTGCCCACATATTATAACAATGCATTTTAACCAACATAATTTAACATGCAGATATTCATACCATATTATTTCTTAGTTGATGTTCACGACATCAAGAATTTATTATGACCATCCCTTGGATATTTCATAGCCCATTAATCTACAGGTTAGTTATAACACATACTCATGCATATCCATACACCATTAACATGTAATTTCATTCAACCATATCATTAACTCGGTATCCACGTACCAATATCTTTCAAATTCTAATTATTAAGCTAGAAATAGGTTGCATAATATCCATCATAAATCACATAACGATAAACATTCATAGTATTCACATTCACATAGGTGCATATGTCCAAAATTTAAAGTGTCAAGTAATTAGTGTTCCAAAAATCATAAGCAAATAAAAATATGACTAGACTATAAGTAATTCTAGTTGTCTAAGTCAAAATGGGTCATTACATACACCCATCCTTTGGGAAACATAGTCCCGAGGTGGTAAAAAAAGTAAGGGATGATCTCGTCTTAAGGTTTCTTCATCCTCCCAAGTAGCAGATCCTGGGCTATACTTATCCCACTGGACCTTGATGGTTCGACCATGATATGCGTAATGGTTCAACCATGATGGTTCTCGCATCCGAGACCTACAATTCCTTATTATTTAGTTTGTGATATTCGTCAACAACATAATGACGTAGAACAGATACATGAAAAAAATCATGAGTTTTATCATCCCTAAGTGAAGAAAATGTGAAACACTAGGCCGTATCAACCCTAAGTCAAGTAGTATATGCAACTCACAAAGTTATGGAGCCATCATCATATACGGTGTCTTCAGAATTGGCTCCACACCAAGTTTTAGCTTGGTGGTAAAATCAATCTCCCTCTCAAGAGGAAACCCTAGCAACTCTTTCGGAAAAACATCCATGAATTCCAACAATATTGGATACTGATCTATAGAGGGTCCCTTTCTTTCATTAACTGCTTCCACCAGATAAAATCAACAACCTTGCCTCATGCAATTTTAACCTTCATTTTCGAGATAAAGCGTAGAGATACCTTCCTCTGTATACCATGGATCTCTATTGACCTTCCTTCATCATCAACACAAAGCACCCTCTTCGTGAAACAATCTACCACAACTCAACGAGATTCTAAACAGTCCATCCCAATGATTAGATCATAGATCCCTAGGGTAGTGGCGTACACCTTCAACCTAGTAGTACATAATCCGAGGTCTACAAGATAATTATCGACGTGAGGTCCTACCACTTGTTTTTCCCCCAAAGCCATCTCGACTTGTTTAAAGTCATCGTGTGCATAGGCTGCCAACCCACACTTTTCTAATGTATAAGGTGAAATGAAACTATCTATAGCACTAAAATCAAATAAAATTTTAACATTGACATGATTTAGTGTACCTGACGACTCCACCACAGTGGATTGATGTTTTTCCTGATGGTTAATAACCGCTGCATAAATTTGGTGGCTACTACTTACTCTTCACATTGGAGCCTTTCCCTCTCTATGATCAAATCTTGTTCGTAAATATGGGAAGTCATGCTGGTAATGAGTTCCTCTGCACTCCCAACAGGTAACACTAGGTGGAACCTATACATTTCCCTATGAAGGCCTCTGAAATGAGTTCATTTCCCTAGAACCCCTTCCCTCCTAATTACTCCCTAAGAAGGTCATGAACTTGCCTGCGTCATTGGTGATGAGTGTGATGTTGCACTTGCTGCCATTGAAATACATGTTGCAACTACTCTAGGTGCGACTCTATTTCCATAAGAAAGTGACCTAGAGCTTCCTCCCCTAGAGAAGGTCGTATGGTCCTTCCCCACGAATCCAGGCTGTTGTGGAATAGTTGATCTCATTCTTCCATTTAAACTCATATGCTCTTCTGTGTAATGAGCACTTTCAACTGCTTCGGCCACTGAAGATGGTTTCCACATATGTACCATGGCCCTTATCTTAGGGTTTAACTCATATACAAAACATTTCGCTTGTCATTGATCGGTATCCATGTATGAGACAAACTTTACTAACTCCATGAACCTAATTTCTTACTCTTCGACAATTTTGTTCCCCTGAATTAGAGCATGAAATGCTCGTACCTTTTGTTCCTCATAATAAGTTAGAAAATACTTTTTTTGAAACCTTTCCTAAAAAATCTCCCAAGAGATGGTGTGTGGAGTAAGGTGCAACTGCCTCTCCAGGTTAACCCACTAGTTCAAGGCATTGTCTCTCAACTGAAAGATCATTATCTTCGCCTTTGATGTGGAAGCATTGTCTCTTAAGGAGAAACATTCCATCATTCCTTCCAACAATGCCTCTACACGTTCATTTGCAGGACCCCCAATAAAATATGATAGTTTAATTTTCTGTAGTTCTCTAGTGATGTCCCCCGATGTAAGTCCTCTCTATGATTCCCTCGACCCTTCTGGGTTACCCACTCCAAATGGCGGGGGCTCCACTTCCACCTCACTTGATTGTTGTCCCTTTAATGTATCATTGATAACCTATAAGAAGCGCAATATGAAAGCTAATTCAGGCAATAGCAGTGGCAGAGCCGACGTTGGTGGTCCTTGCGATGTTGCCCCTCGGCCTTGATTTCCACGAGTCTTAACCATATTGAATAACTAAATATGCATCTAATTAAATGCTTATTAGAAAAGGGTTTAAGGAATTTAATGTTTTACTCAAGCTTATATTTGCAAACGTAGGGTTAGGCATAATTTTTTTTTTACTTGTCTATAAACAGACATTACTCCCATAAGGTAAGTGGTTAAAGGTCAGGGTCAAAGCCTCTAAGTTTGGTAACGCCATTTAGACATCCTAACAACTCTCTCACCTTGCTAGCTATGTTAGTGCTACAATGAACTCATTAATTGCTCTAACTTACATATTTAATCAAGCATCTAACCCTTCCCTGTATTAATATGTAGCACTCATATTAATCACCCTTACAATATTAATTATAATCCCCTTAATCTCATAAATTATCAATTTATTAATCATTAAAATTATTTTTCATAGATCAATTATCTTAATTAATTAATCAACATTAATTGATTAATCACTCTTCCATTAAAATATAATTATAATTCTTATGAATAAATTAAATATATTAACCCTATATATATAATTTAAATGTTTAAATAAAATAAAACTTTAGACATTTATAATTTACTTAATTAATTACTAAATAACCATACATATACTATACATATTGTATATATGAAAAATAAAATTAATAAAATAATAAAAAACATTATAATCAAAATTTTAAAATTGAAATTAAATTTAGATATTCAAGTTAAATATACGGGGTGGGTAGGCAACGCGGGGCCTTGCATGAGGCCCAGGTGACTTCCCCTTACGTTTCCCGTGATAAATATTAACAATATTTTAACCCCTAAACTTTCACATCCCTGTGTCATTTGCCCGATTACCTGGTTTGTTTGCACGCGAAGGTGTGTGTGAGTGTGTGTTTAGGTGCAGTCTTGGCTTGAGGGTATCAACCCGGTGTGAGCGGCACAACCCATTTTATATTTGTTTTCAGTGCTGGATTATGGCGGCAACTAGGTTCGTAAGGGAAAGGTACAACCCATGGCCAGCCCCTGGCCAAACTCTCGCTCTACGGACATGACCAAGAGCTCTACAACCCCATCTCCCTTCTAAATTCCAATGTCATTACTTCAGTTGTACCAAGTTCAGTAATGACCTCCTACTCATTGACTTCATTGTTAAGGGTTTGGGGTATGGATGTGTAAATCCCCGCTCTTTTATATTTATATACATTTATTTATTTTTTCAGTATAGTATGAGTTAGGTTGTGGGTAGGGCTAGACCGCCATGGTCGACCACAAAGCTAAGTGTTGCAGCCCCTCCATGCTCAAAATGAAATTTAGAATTTGTTGTTATTTTATTTTATTTGTTTAAGTATTATGATTATTATTTATTTATTTATTTGAGTCACTTCTAGATTCGTTGCATATGTGTAATTGCTTTAAAAAATATAAAATAAAATCATCTATATACGTAGTTGCCTCCAAATGGCATTCGAACGAACTATTCCGCTGTGTGAAGTTTGTCCGCTCCTATAAGAGCCTATAATATTGATAATCTTTTTTCTACACTTACAATTTGTCCAAAGATGCGACCATTCATGGGTATTATATAGAGTCTATTCAAGTTATACCTCTTTTATTTATTCATAAAAGAAAGCTTGACGAAATTCATGGAATGTGTCGCTCATTCTCAAATTCCTCATTAAATTATCTCAAATTTCCATTACATCCAGAGGTTGGTTGTGAATAATATTTTTTTTTTGGAAGAGATCATAAAATCTCTTGAAGAGATTTGAACATAAAAAAAATACAACCTTCTCCTCAGAGTTGATGAGATTATAAAATTATTTTAATTTATTTATGTTTCCTTCTATTTTTTGGTTTATTGCTTTTATGTTATTTATTTATTATTATTCTTATTATTTTCATATATATATTTTTTAGAAAATAAAATAAATAAATTATATATATATATATATATATATATAATATCAAATTTTCTTTTAATTTTCATTGCTTTATTTTTTTTTTAATTTTAAATAATTCATTTAATTTTTATAATTTTTTTTTTGTCTTTGTTTCATATAGGTGGAGGTGTATGTTCTTACAAGTAAATAAGTGGTTAAACTCAAAGATGAGAAGGGTGGAGGTGGATGTTCTTACAAGTAAACAAGTGGTTAAACCCAAAGATGGGAAGGGTGGAACATGTTTTTAGGACTCTTTTCTACTATACTCTCGTCTATTTCAGGATTATTGTTTAGGGTTTTTATGGTAATCTCTAGTTTTGGATTGTTTCCAATTATGGGTTGGTTCTTTGTGGGTTGATTCCAATTGTTTAAGCTTGTACTTAAAGGGTTTCTAGGATGTTTAAATTTATGATTATTGTTAGGACAACATGTCTATTTTTTTTTTCTTAAGGGTCGGCAGGCCTTGGTCCAAGTTTTGAAACTTGGCTATGATACCAAATGTAATGCCCTTCCTAGGGCTTCATAGTTAAACTTTGAAGTTGTATTCTGGTTGACAATCTAATTTCATGAAATCTGAAATCTAAGTTATTTGTCTTTGTTTTAACAAGACAATAAAACCATATTCATTTACATGAAATTACTTTCATGAATACATAGTGAAATTTAATTCAAGCAAAAGAGAAATTTATAATTTACCTCTTGAAGAAGAAGGTTGTCATGATTGTTGATGTTTGCTTTATCTTGTTGTTCAGTGTCAGTTTTTGTTGAAACTGAAACTATCTTAAATTGTTTCCTCCTAGCCAGCTAGGAACAAATCCTCTTCGACTCTGAAATTGAAACTATCTTAAACTGTTTCCTCCTAGCCAGCTAGGAATAGATCCTCTTCGACTCCCTAGTTCTAGGAAATCATATTTCTTGACCCTCGAGCCCAAAATCCCAGCAACACTAGTCCACTTGTAAAAACCCACAAAAGGGTTGCCTCGGGCCCAAAATCCCAGCAACACTAGTCCACTTGTAAAAACCCACAAAAGGGTTGCCTCGGGCCCAAAATCCTAGCAACACCAGTCCACTTGTAAAAACCCACAAAAGGGTTGCCCTGGGCCCAAAATCCCAGCAACACTAGTCCACTTGTAAAAACCCACAAAAGGGTTGCCCCGGGCCCAAAATCCCAACAACACCAGTCCACTTGTAAAAACCCACAAAAGTCTTGTAACCCTATCCCTCCTCGGTTTCCCCTTCCTCTCCTCTCCTCTCCAAAGATCCTCTTTCCTTTTATTCCCACTCCAACTCCCTCTTTCTTATCCTCTTGTCTCGAATCCCTCCCCTATCATCAATTTCCCATCTACCCTATCATTTGTCATAAATTCACACCTACCCCAACAACAAATGAAATACTTAAAATTATTCACTGTTGCATTTTTTAAATCAAAAGAATAATTAAATAAATGATAAAACCTACTTAGTTTAATAATTAGATAATTAAATTTAATTAATTATAATTATTAATTAATTTAACAGGGTGTTACATGCATCTATTAGTGAAAGAAACAAAATGAAAAAATTCACAAAATTCATCGAATACCACAATCTTGAGTTAGTAGGAACCAAGAACAAGAAGACTTTGAGGAGTCTCATTTGATCATAAGGAAACAAAATCACTTTAGCTTGGAGGTGAAAAACAAGAAGAATAAACCTTAAACCGAGAATGTTTATCCAAGCCCATAATGCAATAATATTACAACTTCATCCCAACCTATGTATGCAGGAATTTTTCAATCTAGTTGGAGATATCATAGGGAAAAAGTTCCCATAGAGACTTTTGTGAAGATGTATAAAGATTAAAGAGTAAGGATTGTGAAAATATTATCTTCGAGAAAGAAACCCACCCTTAAAAATACCTAAAAGATACCTAAAAAGTGAAAATGTATGTCTTTCTATGTAAGGAAAACGAGGGTTCATCCCAATCCACATGGATCACTTAAAGTATTTACAAACCACAATTCACATCACGTGAGAACAATAGGAATATGTCAACCTTGTAGAGATGTTTAAGTATATGGGGTTAATCCTTAAATTAGAACTCAAGATGACAAAAGGGTCAATTTTAATTTAAAGGCATATAAGAAGGGTTGTTAAACGAGCGGATTGGCATCTACAAGACCTTAATGAGGAGAACATAGGGTCCATAAGGGCTTGGAAGATTAAAA